>VYZQ01067305.1:799-20746 GCA_013400655.1 Mystacornis crossleyi | reverse complement strand
TATATATATATATGAGTGCTCCTGCTCCGAGGGGATAAGCTAATCTTTAATTGTTAGTTACATATCACATATGTATCAGGGTTTCTTTCCCTTGGCATATGATCTTTCACTGTTGGTGTTGGGGCATTCTGTTGGCTTATTTTTCTGTTTTGTTGGTTTTTTTCTTTTTTTGGAGGGGGGGTTTGGGGGTGTTTTTTGTTTGTTTGTGTTTTTTTGGTTTTTGTTTTTTGGGGGGTTTTTTGTGTGTTTGTTTTGTTTTGTTTTGTATTCTAATTACAGCCTTATCACTGAAATTTCATGAGTACTGGGCACAGGTGCCCAGGCACTGACAGTGCGGGGCTGCAGGGGCTCCACCCTCTGTGGGGTGAGGCCAGAGGCTGACCCATACTGGACACAGGTGTTGCCAGCCAGCTCCAGTGGACCTACCGCAGGGCACAGCCGCGCTTCTGGAAAAATGTATTTAAGAAAGGGCGAAATGAGAAAAAACAGTGTAAGAAGCAGCTCCGATACCTGCTCACTAGGTATTAGCCATGAAAAGTGTTTGCAAGTCACAGCAGTGCTGCAAAAAAATCAAAGTCCAACAAAGTCCCTACAGAAAGAAAGTGAAAACAATTCCCAGGTAGAGAAACTGTGTCCTGTCCTATGATTTTATTTCTTCCTCACCCTGACCAGCTGTATAGCTTTCTCATCCTGTTTTTTTCCCCCTGAAGTTTCCTCCAGACAGAGTGTAATGGCTTTATTTTTGTTTTAAGACTGAACAACCTTTTCCAATTGCTGTCATTGGAGTCTATTTAATTTCAAGCCTCACCACATGCTGTAAATGCAGGACTGCTGCCAATCAACATGGAAGAACCTTGAATGAACTGTTTCTTAACTTTATTAGAGTAATTCATATTTGGACCCTTTCCCTGCCCACATTTCTATTTTCTTGCCAAGTAATGTAAAACTCTGATCTTTTTTCCCAACTGAATTTTTGGACTCCAGATAGTAAACAATACAAAAGTTGTACCATTAGCCTGCATCATCCCTTCTCAGCTCTTGACACTACAACTGAGTTTGGCCAAGTTAGTTAGAGTAGAAGCTTTAATTTCCAGAACAAGGAACCTTGCTTGTTTCCCTGGAATATTCTCTTTGTCAGCACTCACTTTTCCCACAGTGCCTTTCAGTGCCAACTCTCTGGCCATGATTCAAATCAATTCTTCCAAACATTTGTATATGAGGTGAGCTTTGAGATTCCTACTGCTGCCTGGACTGGAGGCAACTTCATTAATTTGTTGGTGCATTTCTATTCTTGAACAAGATGTGCAGCTGTTGTACTTTCTCGTGTGTCAATAAAATAGGATGCACATGTGATGGATTCATGCTTGTCCACTAGAATTTAAGGAAAATTTTCTTGTATGGCAGGTTAATTCCAATTTTAATCAATTACGTCAGCTCATCCTACTGATAAAAATGGATCAATCCTATGAACATCTTATTTATCTATTTTTTCCCTAACTTCAGTTTGGGTCCTATGAGCCTACAGATTATGGGGTGTTTACAAAATGGAATAGCATGCATTTTCTTAAGTTATTTTACTAATAATAGAATGTCTTCTGATACGCAAAATAATGTACAAGTTTCAGTGAGCTGAGTTAAACACTGGTGAAAAATGCTGGTGGAGTTTGCCTTCTCTTTCTGATCCATGTGAAAATCACTAACTGTGATTCTGTAGCTGTGCAGAGTAAATCCTACTGAATTTTCTTTCCACTTTCTTGAGAAAACAAGTTTCCACCTGGTTCCAATCTCCCTCTAACCTATAGTCCTTAATTAGACCTCTAGGAAACTGTCCTACAGAGTTTTTCCTGCTGCCTTTGCATATTCATTAATCTCAGTACAAAAGTACACCTACCCACACCCATGTGCTACCTCAGTGCCTCACATCTATTGGCATTTGGTCCAAAATACCTTTTTGAATCTGATTCCTATCTCTGCACTGGATTTTGTGCATACTAAACTCTCCTGAGCACATCTCCTGTACCTGTGACTAGTGGAGGGTTACTCTGTTAGCCAAGGCAGGGCAGTGAGCGTACACTCCTCCAACCTGTGCAGCTTGGCTTTAACAGCCAAGTAGTTTCTATGTGAAAAGTATTTTCTTATACTGAGGCAGAAAAATGCAAAGGCTCTATTTATGTGAAGACCATTTCCTCTGCCACTCTAGTGAAGGCAGTGGTCACAGAGGTATCTCAAAGCATTTGAGCCATGCAAATCACACACAAACCAGGCAATGCCAATTAATAACAGGGAGTGTTAATCTTATTAGCACCATACTAAAAGGGTAAGTGGGATAAAATGTCATATTCATGTCCATGCTCCTTCTGTCTCAAGTACCGGATTTTGGCTAGTCAAAATCTTGAATTAAATTTCACGTAGCTTAAAAAGGAAAGATTAAAAAACCCACAGGCAGTAAATGTTCTCTGTGAAAGCAGTGACACGTTCTCCAGCTGGATGGCAAACACCTACCGCTTAAAAGTCTGTTAAGGTGATAGTCATAAGCTATGGCTGTATTCAATGGTCATTGCACTAAGCTGATTTTGAAGTACACTTCTGATGTTGTAATCCTGATGGATCAATTTCCTATGTGAAATGTATAATTTTAATACAGTATAGAACAAATTTACTCATGTTTGAGGATACCAGTTGTAAAGAGGTTTAAAGATTTCTGTTGTCTTTATCACCTGGCTGCTAAATACAACTGAGTGAAATACTGGAAATAGGACTGTAAATTTAAGAATGCAGCATAAGGAATAGCTTTTGAAGACTGTTCAGTGTTAAAAAATCTTTTTTTTGTAGGCCAGAATGAGAGACTGTCTCACATCGCCAGCTCATAGTGATTTTTTTCCTTTTTTTTTTTTTTTTTTCTGTCACTACAAGCAGGATATGGATGTGTGCATTTTAAAAACCAGGCATCTTTAGGTAAGAAACAATCTACTGGCAGGTAGAAATCCATACCCAACATGGAGAAGGATTTCCTTAACTGAGAAAACAACTTAGCACAATAAAATCATCACAAGTAATGTATTTGTTTGAAGAACAAAGACCATCTTTTGACACAAAGGAAAGGGTCAAGGGGGAGAAGAGTGTGTGAAATGTTGCACTTGAACAGCGAATTTCTCTATGAAGCACTGTTCTAGGATGTACCAGCTTTGTGGTTAGGATCTCACTCTTATTTAGCTTTACAATTTTTGTTGGAATTCTAACAGCAGAGTTGAATTGATGCAAAGGGCATCACATTTCATGGCACAGCTAGCCTACAACCTGTTTCAGGTTTCCACAACTATTTCTCTATCTTGTGGTGCCTAATGCAGCTGTGGAAGGTGCATCTCGCTGTGGCTTCAGAACTAGGACAGAAAAGCAGCCCAAGAGTTTATATCTACTGACATGTTCTTGGTCTAATATGTGAAAGTTCTTTCTTCTGGTATGATATCAGAAGCTTTTAGACACAAAACAGTCTAAACGTGGCCACAGCAGGAAGTGACACCAGTTGGGAGCTCATTCCCTACCAAACATGATGTTATTTCAAGGCAGCTAAGACTCCTTAAGACATCCTGGTGCAGATAAGTGGCTGCTGTGGAGAGAGGCAAATTTTATGATATGGACCAGATTCTTATTTCTGTCACTGCCAAGAAAGTCCCGCTGTTGACACTTTTAGTAGTGTGGTCCAAACGTGCTCTCTAGTGCAAATTGGTATGGAAATGATGGAGTCCTGCCTTGGATTTGCACATTCCACACTGAGGGCTTTCATAAAGATTTACAGAAAGCAGCTCTCATCAGACTATTCTAAACAGCTTGAGGGGGAAAGAATTTTTCCCCTACAATGACAAAAGCCCAAAATTTAAATTCTTTTGAGGTACAGGAGCTTTTCCCACCTCCCATCTCCCCTACGCACTGGGTAAGCACCAGTATGGATACCAGATATCACTCTCTTAGCCTCGTTTCTGTTGTTACTAATTACCCAGACTTGTGACGTTAAACTCTTCATGCAGTTTTAAATCTATCATTTTCTTCCCCAAGGATTTTGGCAAAGGAGTGCCTGGGAAATGCATGCCAGTCGTTATTTTTCAGTCTCTTTGGAAAGCAATACTATTTTTCTTCCCGGTTTCCCAGTGAAACCATTTGCTTCATGTTCATTCCTTGTAGTTAATTATATCAAATCAGACACTTCTAACAGCTTCACTTTTTTTGAATAATAGACTTTTTCTAGCTTGGAACAGAAAAAGAGAAAACTAGGTGGTTTTTGAGATAACACTGAATCTCCTTTCACAACAGTGTTTCTGCCTAGAGCATTTCTTTGCCTTCTTACCCCTCCGCCATTCCTCTTTAAGACCATATCACAAAATTTCAAATTTTTTCCCTCGGACCTTTGGTTTATGTTTAAAAGCAATCTTTAGCACTAGCAACTTTTCACAACTTATAAGTCCACATATGTGTTAGTTTCAGCATTTGTTGTAATGTGGGCTGGGGGGAATTCACATTTGGTTGATTCATTTAGACTACCCTATTCCATGTATTGGAAGTCTCCTACTCAGTAGGATTTCAGCATCATTTCCTTGTGCTTCAAACCTTTGAACTGGGATTTGGAACCACATTTTGGTACTGTTTCCTGATAGTGACTGTACTTTGGGTGGTAGCTGCTTCCAGAGTAAAGAATTACCATGAGCATTGCAGCTTTTCTTGCACTCAACTTGCAAGCAGAGATGGGTTAGAGGATGGTCATGACATAACAAAGCTCGTCATTTGGTAACTGGAAGCAGAATCCAAAAAAGGAACAGAAATACAGGAGGGTGAGTGTTGCAGTGGGGTCGCTGCAACCTTCCCTGCGAGACAGCCTTGGCCCCTGGAAGAATCAAGGAGATGATATTTGATAGATGTTTTCAGATTTTATTTTCCCAGCCGCACATGGCTGGAGCCCAGCAGGGACTCCGACAGCGCCCTGCCCCTAGAACAGCTCTAGAACCACCCTCCGGAGTCCTGTGGACACCCCCTTAAGTACAGAACTCCCGCGGGCTACATTCAAACTGACCAATAGAGGACAGGATTTTGGGTACACGTGACCAAGGGGAACAGGGAGCGAGAAACCCTGTGCCCCACGCATCCACTCATGCCCACCTCCCCCACGGGGGAGCACCTCTTCAGGTGAGGAAATCCTCTTCTTAAAATGTAGGTGTTCAAGGAGTGGTTTCTGTGCAGGGAACAACTGGGCAGGCTTAGACATTTCAGCTTGCAACCGAGGCGATGTAGTGGGAGGAGAGTAGAGATCAACAAAGTAAGGAGCAGCGTGGAGAGAATGGACAGGGATTGTTGTTTCATCCAATATAAAATCTTGGGTGCTCAGAACACAGGCTCAATTAACTCAAGGAGGGTTTTTTCCACCCCAGCTCGAAGTAGGTGCATGGATCTCCTTAGTAAAGGACGTTGTGGATTTTAAAATGTTAGCATGGGTTTAAGAGGAGAATGAAGAAATGTTCAAAAGACAGGTCCATGGTGGGTGAGTTAAAAAGGCAAACGACATCACTCTCAAGAAATCTGAGCTGAAGCAGCCTGAGACAGTAGCTGGGAGACAGTTAGCTGAGTAACTTTTCTCAGTTAAGCACCTGCTTCTGGCCACCATCAGGGACATTGCCCTGGAGGGGTCCTTGGACTGAATCAGCACAGCCTTTTCTGTGTTCCCCAATCCAACCTGATATTGCTCGTTGTGAGACTCCACTGATGTTCATATTTTGCTTTGAACCATGACAGAGGACTTCCCCTCTTTAGACCGTGGCTGAAGCAAGATTTCTATTCCCCCCAGAGTCCCAGTGAAAGGCAGAGACCGCTCCAACCCCCTTCAGGGACACAAGCTCTCAGGAAAAAGTCTGCTATTTTCACCATCTATACTTACCCAATACAGCATGTGTATCAGCATATATCAAATGCTTCGGTATAGATTACTGCAACGTAACCTATCAACAAATCTTTTCCTCGTGTGAAATGCCCTAAAAGAGGGAATGATTCTATTTGCCACCCAGATGCATTTCCAAGAGACATGTAACGTTGAGTCTCAGAAAACTGCCTTCTTCATAAAAGCCAAAGCTGAGAGATGCAAGTTCTGTGGCTTTAAATTACAAAACCTTGTAAAGATATATATATATATATAAAAGAGAATGCAATGCTCTAAAACAAAAGCAAATAAAAATTCAATGGGCCTTCATATAGCGGTTTTTGTACTCAGAAAGCAAGGTTTAATAAAATTCTTTAATTTTATGGCAGAAGACATGTCAAGTGCAGTTTACATTTCTCAGCCAATAATCATATTTTCTTGCGAGGGGCTGATACATTTATTTTTCAGAGACAGACACAACAAATAATAAGGGTTTTTATTTGAGAGGAGAAACAAGCATTTTTATCAAGATGAAAGGGGTATAATAAATTTATGAGACCTCACATACAGCTATAATATAATAAATTAGGAGGATTAATGGAATTGTGGGCTACAGTAACCCTCACTAGTAGAATGCCTATTTTATGGAGCTTGATAATATAGTTTATCATTGACTCCATGGGAATTCCCACAATATATTAGCTGTGGTGTAACAATAAAGCACACACAGTAAGAGGCATGTCTCTTTTGACACACATTCTCTTCCCACACTTATTTTACCAGGGAAACAACTCCGGTGCAGTTTAATTAAACTGCACCGCAATGAATTAGTCCAGGTCTTAGCCCCCTGACAGTGAGGAGCCTGGCATTACCACAGGGGGCTGTCCCCCCGTGACACCAGAGACTGCAGAAAACCTGGGAAAAAAAGTGTAGGGTCTCTCAAGTGACACTGTCACTGTGCAAGGCCTTAGCTGTCAATCACAGGATCTGCAAAAAAGCTCACACCCCTTCACATTCAACTTTTTCTGCCTACATTTGTTCACTTTATCTGACCTTTAGGAGGAGATCAGAAAGTGACGTGGAGAGGCACTTAAAGACCTCCCCATTTATGAAAAAGGTGGACTTTGGTGGTGGATAAAACTCTTCCTTCAGTGGATGTTCAGCTGATGAGGCTTTTAGTTATGATTTTTTGCAGTTTTCCAGAATAGGAACAAATCAAATTCACAGTTCTAGAGAAAATACTTTTTTTAAAGGGGAGGTGGCACAGAGCAGTGCCAAAATCTAAATCCAAGCGGAAATGTTTAGGTTACATAAGCAGACAGGACTCACACCACTGCAGCCCATGAGATTCCTTGGTATTGCACAGGCCATTGGACTGCCTGACTTTGGATGCAATTCTTTGAAAGAGAATGTAGCTTCCTGGCACATAAAAATAAAAATTCACTCTGTATTTAGACATCAGCAGGAACACAAAGGTGTTGACAGTCCTTGGGAACTGTGTGGCTGGTTAGCTACTATCCCATTTTAAAAAGGAGCATCTGATTTTGAGGATGAGTTTATCCAAGCTGCCCTCGTTATGTGACGCCACAGGATGGTGTAATGGCCTGAGTTAAATCAACTAAGAGCAATCTGACACCAAATTTCTGCTCCCCCAGAGGTGCTCAAGGGTGCAACCAAATCACCTTAACTTGAATACAGGGAGGTCTTCCATCTCCCAATAAATCGTATTTTCCACTCCTTTAATAGATACTTTATATCTTGTATCTGTCACTAGTACATTGAAACAATCACAAGGCTATATACTCTTCAAAGAAAAGAAGTTGATAACGATTTTTAAACAAAAAAAAAATTGAATTGTATAATTCTCATGATCTTGGAGGGGCATTTAATACAGACAGTGGTATTTCCCTAGAGCCAAATGCTGGAATGTGTAGAAAGGTAATTCCCAATAAAATAGAAAAATGGTCGTCCATTATTTATAGATATGCCTGTATGGAACCTTTTATTAATTCATGAGACTATTTAGGAGTAGAAAACCAGAATTTAGTCTTTTAAAAACGCGTTTTTAGTGGGAGTACCTTGCTGGACTTAGCTTAACACGTTCTTTGAACATGCACACCACACTACAGAGGAATTCATTAGACAATGGCAATTAGATCTCTAATCATTTGGCACTGCTGGAATTGCTGCACTCTATTTAAATGCCAGACATGGTACCTTAGTGATTGGTTCATCCTGTCGCCACAATTCCATTGGCTACCGAGCCTGAGAAATGACAGTCACGTTAGATGTCATGTAAAGCATCTGACCTTGCTCTCCCAGCACTTGATCTTTGCACTTCAGGCGGACATTTATCATTGTCCTGCAGAGACAGGACTCAGGTGGTTCAGATTCATCACTGGTTTTCATGTTGTAAAGGCATTACAACAGTCCCTTAACTTTATCCTTCTATTGTAGGAGAAATGGAAATACAATTTTGTTGCCACCTGGCCAGGTAAATTTACTTAGTGGAGGGAGAGAGAAGCAGGTTCCTGCAGGTCAAAAGAGTGGAAATAAGAGGTGTTGAGTCTTGGAGGACACATTCTTCAACTCAAACAAATTCCCAGTGCTTGTAACTGCTTTGCTGGTAGAGTCAAAGACTTTTATTAATCAATATTCACTGCTTTGTTCTTTTTATGACACAGGGAATGCAGAGGTCAGAGATTTTCGAGTGGCATAAACACAGCAGATAACAGCAGCCATAGCTGCCACACAATGGTCCCTCAGCTTCAAAAGAAACAGAAAATCCCATCTGTAACTGGTAAACTTTGCACTGCAACTCTTTCCATATTGAACATAACAGCTGGGATTGCAGTTACCTTCTCAGATACGCACACAGGCATTCAGGAGGACGTCGGGCCCCGTGAGGAGTTTGATCCCCCGTGCTATTCCCCAAAAGGATCCAAGAGAAAGTTCCTTTTTGTGCTCATGAGGAAGCTGATTAGGACTCTCTCAGATATCGGTGTTTCCATTTGCAGGTTTCTCTGTGTAGCAGAGATGGGTTAAGGGTCTGAAAGTCCCAGTTAATGCCACCTCTCTGGATAAGCTGACTGGCTGTCTAAAATGGTGGGATAAGTTTGCAGCTAATTTCATATTGCATGTTTGAGGCATACCTCTTAACACTTGAAGGGATAAATCTACAACTGAAATAGCTTTTAAAATTTGTGTCTGCAGAAATGGGTTGGTTTCTGTTAGGCATGGTATTTTTTAGAGGGATGCTAGCTGTGATTCTCCTTCAACGCTTGTTACTTACAAGTGGTTACTGCCATAGGTAGACAAGGAAGGTGGCATTTACAGATATTATCTTGTCTGATTACCCACTCTTATTTTAATGTTTTCCTGATCCAAATTTTTATCGCCTCTATTACCTTCTTTTGCCTCAGTAGTTAAGCAAATTTTGCTGTAATTACAGAAAATTGCAGATGGAGATAAAAGAATACAAAGTTGCTGGGAACATACTGTATAAATCAGACTTTACAGAGTTTGTTTCTAACACCTATTTTGCACCTGTCTTTCATTTTTAAAAAATACTTATATACTAATTGACAAAATTAGTTTTCAGGAACACAGTAGAGATTACTAGGAAATCCTAAGTAACTCTTGGTACATTTTACTTAACTTTTTGGGGAGAGCTATGAGACTTTTTCCAGTGAATTCAGTCTCTCCACCCCCCACAATGGTGACACTTCAACCCCACAGTTTTGGTTCAAACCAAGCTGTATCTCCTTTATTGCTGCTACCGAGTTAAAAGGAGTATGAAACTTTTTTCCTATGCTGAGCTGAATAAATGAAGGGTAAAAAAAAAACAACCCACAACCGAGCTACAAAGCGCACAGATTTGACCCAGGAGTTGTTAAGAGAGCGAGCCTGTATGATGGACAGTAGACTTTTCTAACCACAACATTTCTTGCTGCTGTGGGCATGTTGATGGGATAATCGGTTCTAGCACGAGTTATGCACCCAGTGCGGAAGGCGTGAGAAAGAGTAAAGGTCAGTGATCTGACAGTGGTGTCCAAGGCAAAGGGGACTTCAGTGGATCACTCTTCTTACTGGTGGAAGGAGCACCATGTTCTGTTGGAAGCCCTTTACTTCTTTCCCATATCGATTCTGACTAGACCTAGTTTCTCCCTTAAAAACTTTACTGATACATTTCTGTAATTTGGAATTGTGCGTTAAATGTAGTGGTGCATCTGATCATGTAGCTTTCATTTAAACAACATTGTTTTAGCAATATAACGGTGGAGCAAACCTAGAAGTCTACATGAGAGTCAAACCATCTGTCTTTTAAGCAGCAGCTTTCATGATGATACAACTTAAACCAGAAAAACAAGCTGTAAATTCCAGTGCAATGAAGGAATATTTGTAAGTTTCTCATTGAATTTTGTGTGGATGAAGTCTCGCCACGTCTGAACACCCTAAGGAATGCCTGAAATTCACAGCTGTGTGGTTTCTTTTCTTAACTGCTGCTTTCCTGGATAGCAGGTGTTCTAAGAGGATGTAGAAATAAGTCTATTTGCAGCAAGTTTATCAGCTGTGCTAATATAATTCTTAATGCCTGAGGACTTTGCATAGCTACAGCTGAATTAGAAGGCCGTGTTGATTCCCTGTACCTGTGCCTGAGACTAAACGTATTTGCTGCTCACTAGCTGGGCCTCCTGCGGAGGATCTTGACATCAAAGAGACAAACTAGCGAAGTCATAATTAGCCCCAAGCTTGTTTGGTGTAAATTGTAAACAATATATCAAGTTGACTAATTGTAATGAGTCCAAGTAGCAGACACTGAACCTCGGGGATTGGCGCGCCGTGTCGCCACATTAGCTCGCGGTGCGGCATCCGAGAGGGGAGCGGAGCGCGGTCCATGCGCCGGGAATCCCGGCACTCGAGCCCGGCGCTGCGCGGGGACATCCATCAATGTCGGCCACGGGCAGGATCAGGTGCCCCGGCTTCTCCGGGTGTGCGCACACTCAGCCGCTGGGCCACGGGATTTCTCACATTAATCTCCGCGATTTCGGAGGCTCCGTCAGAGGCAAAAGGGTTGAAAGCCACCAGAAGGATCGTCAGGAAAGTCACAGGCTCTGTGTTCGCCGTTTTTGGGGGTCCAAGCTGTCTCTTGAAACACGTAACTTTATTAAGGAAAAAACTGAGCCCCTTCTTTCCTATTCCGTTTCAAAATGTTCAAGCACCTAAATACTGAAGCAGCCAGCCTCACTAAATATCTTTTATTTACCCGGAAGGATTTCCCTGTCATCATACAAAAGCGCTAAGCTGGTTTGGAGAGAGTCAGTGCATTTTAACAAGAAACAAAACTCCTTGGACTAGTAATTTTGCCTGACTGACACAGATTCTCCGTACTTCTACATCACCCCTGTTTTTCAAAGCTGCAAGTCCAAAGGCTGTGATAGGCACAATTTGAGAAATGCCAGACTGTTTGTCTATGAGTGTCTGCTCTATCACACTACCAACACAATACAGGAAGAGATCAAAGATTCCTAATGGGACAAAGTTTGATTAGCTCATAGGAATATAGGAAAAACACATTTTTGGTAACGTGTAGTGACATAAAGGAAGAAAAACGAATGCACCTGCAATCCAGCAAGCTATTACAAAGGAAGGGAAAAAAAGTCTGTATGGTTTTTAGCGAGTCCTTGGTGAGTTTTTAACAGCCCACCTTTTTTAGAAAGATATTTTTCTTTATTTATGCTCACTAAGAAAAATTTTTCCCGTTCCTCAATGAAATTTACACGAGTAAGTATATTAGGAATGAAAAAAGGAAAACACTTTTGGAAACAAGGAGTGAACATTTGATACTGAGCTATGGTGTGTGGAAGCAAATTAAGAAAACTGCAAAAAACGTTTCAGAATTCAAGTGACATACACATCGGGGCATAAAATGTCTGTTCGAAAGAATTAAGGAAGAGTTCTGTCATGAATCAGTCACAGCTCTGCATTCTTACTTCACTGGAGAGTGCAAATGTTATTTCTGGCTTCCAGGAGCAGTGGGAACAGCTTTTTCTGCCATTCATGCAGGCACCAATCCTGAACAGGTCATCTTAAGATGCAATTCTGAGTAGACTTTCTCCCAAGGCCAGAAAGAAGCACCCATGGAATACTTTCTTAGTCTCAAAGAACGAAATAGGGATGCTGTGCTCAGTCTCACAAGGACCCATCATGAGAAGAAAAGACTTTTGTTTCCCTTCCCTTTAAAGTACATTTAGAGCAAGGTCGAGGAGGTTGGTGGCTGCAGCCAGCTGCCCTCCACCACACCGCAGAATCCACTCCTTCCACCAGGGCTGCTTTAGCCCTGCAGGGCCAGGGGCAGCAGTGGGCAGTGCAAATGTATTCCAGCCATCAGTCATCTAGTTGGTTATTATGCTGAGAAGTTGAGATTGATTAGAATCACACTGGGCAAAAGTACGTGTGAGAGTCTTAATGTTCCAGTCCTGAACGACAATGGTGCTTGTATTTGCCCAGATGGGTTTTGTAAATTATTTTTTGTGTTTGTTCAAACTGCAGAAAGCAGAATTTCAACTGTATTAAATTATCCTTAGCCTGTAATACCCCTTCTAATCACTATATATTATAGGTACCTCTCCCCTTTGACCCTTCATTAATCTGATGGTGTTAATTGCTCATAACTAATTCAGGCGTTCCTGGATTTCTCACGGATTCTTTTAATTCAAACACTGCAGTTAAAAATTTCTTGCATCACAGTGGCAAGCTTGGGGCTTTGGTACTTGATGAGGCTGGGGAAGTTACACCTCCCATAAGCTCAGGAATGATTGGCTTGTGAAGGAGCAGAGTTTGCAGGCCGGATCGCAAGCACCAGGAAAACAAAACAGAATCAGTGTGTCTCCAACTGATACTGTCTGTGTCCCTAAGGCTGTGAAATAAAAAACAGTTTCTCCCAAGTGAGACTTACTGTCCCCAGGAATCTGAAACCCAACTGTGCCAACTTGGCTGGTTTATTTTAGAGCAATGGGAAGAACAGTGAGTCTTTGTCATAATGACAAAGGTAGAATATTTGCTTGTCACCAAATCCTACCCAAGAAGAGAGCTCCACAGACGTCATGCTGTACGTTTCAGTTTGTGACAACAATAATATCCCAGCGCCCCAGGAGAGCTATTCCCCATTTTAAAGGGATACGTGATATTAAACAGGGACACACCTAGCACCGGGTCAGAAGTATTGTTAGCTCAGAAGGACATCCCTGGCTCCAGCTACGTAGCTCGTGCCCCAGGCTTAACATGGTTCCGACATTCAATAATATAAATATTATACTGATTTGCAGGAACGTGTTTTAGAATTATCTACAATTTACTTTGCTGTGCCACAGGATGATAAATAACCTTATCACCCCCGTGCTGAGCTGATAAATGATCAGGCGGGCTCTGCTGGGCACACGCAAGTTGGTGCACTTTGGAATCAGCGTTTAATACCTGTGATACAGAAGCTGCTGTTTGACAACAGGGTGTGCTCCCCCAAGGCGAGCCCGTGCAAGAGACACATAAAGCAATTAAGAAGATTGTTATTCCAAAGGGCCGTATCAGCTTACCCTTTTTATTATATTGCTCCCCCCTGGAGAGCTATCACAGGCATCCAGAAAATCGAGCAATAAAAAGCCACACCTTCATTAAGCCAACGTAGCCTCGCTTTGTAACAGCATCTTTTTTAGTTAGTACCTAACTAGTACCTGTAATTAGTTACTTCAGAAAGGGAGTCAGGTGGTTTCCCTATGGTTAATGCAGAAAGTTGAAGGAAAAACTTTTAATTTTGGCCAACTGCTATTTTAATCTTACCCAGATAAGATTTCATGGTACAGTTTGCATCTAAAACACAGTAAGATGGCCGGGCTATCGGGGTGTGTACGCTTTTTGCAACAGGTTTGGAGGAACTAGCATTTGAAGCAAGAAAGTGTTAATTTGTGGCCCATTGACCACATAATCTGAAATCTGTATTACACATAACTTTATCCTGTATCACAGGAGCTACAATCCCTTGGCTCTTTTTAGCTGTCTTGATTTGCAAGGCTCTTCCTGTTTGTTTGGGGTTTTTTATTATCCATTAGTAATGTTATTTAGTGACACAGCTCTTCTACCAAACCTTGAGATGATCAGTCTTCCGTCTGGTTTAAATGGCTTTATTGATTATGTGACTATTTTAAATTCTGTTACGGCCCTTTGGAAGTGGTCATTGTGGGTACATCTCATTTGCTTTTACCTCTTGGGGGCTCACGTTTCCCAGTTTTAGCACTTAGAGTGTTTTATCTAAAACATTTTATGCCTCTCTTGTGAAAATGCAGGGACTGAATACTTACACAGATATGCACAGATTCTAGAGATTAAATATATGTACGCTGATGTTCATTTCAGTCTTGGACCCATTCAAGACTTTGAAGTTAAAAGCTATGATGATAAAACAGTCAGTGAAGTAATTTTAAGAGTCAAATGAAGATAAGTGAGCCATGTGCAGTTTTTTTTGTAATCACAGAAACAGAACGTGCATCAAACCAAAGTTTAGGTATCATGCTATAGCAGAATGAATCCCACTTTTCATACTTATAAAGTAGTTTAAAGTTTTCACAGCTGTATTCTTTAAACATCCCTTAAAGTTTGTATTTACTTGGAAATACATACGTACAGCCCTGCAGTAGGATCTAACTGTGGAACCAGAAAGAAAACGTAGGATGGCAGCATCATTTTTTCCCTACTTGCAAAAAAGGAAGTTTAACTGTAGTAATTTTTGCATTAATGCCAAGATCTTGACTTGGCTTTCAAGAGGAGGAGGAAGAACAGAAAGTTCCTGACATTTCTCTCTTGGTCCATTACTAATTTTTAGAAAAATCTGATCATGGTAACCTCCTTGCTTCCTTTTAGTAATTGCTGTAGGCATCTCAGACAAAATTCAAACTGAAATACCAACATTTGAATTTTTATCTCTGTGTTGAGCATAACATTTTGTCACAACCTGCTTTTCTACTCTCTCTCACAGTAATTTTGTTCTTTTTGTAGTTTGCCATTTTCCTGGTCTCGGTGGTATATCCTTCAATTTAAAGTGACAGCTAAGCTTATCAGTGTGTATTATCATCAGTACACGTTACTGCGGGGAAGAAAAGCTTCTATGACAAATTTATTCTCAGATGTATAGTTCTGACAACTGGGTATCAATTAGTGATCATCAGGCAGGAAAGAGTGGTGCTTTGGCCATGAGTGACATGATCTGTCCAGGCAACAGAGAATAGTGTTTTTCTAATGAAATATTCTCATGATTATGCTGATTCCTCTTGGCACCTCTGTGGTGTGAGATGTGCTGCTCACACCTTGCTGGCTGTTGGTGAACCCTCCTGCTGCCATCACTTCCTTGGAAGACTCTTGTTCCTCTCAATCGCTGTAATATCTGCTCCCAAAGCAGTTCCTACAGTGTCCGTGGGGAAAGAACTTTTTATCCTCTGGGTTTATCCGAGAACATATAGGCCAGCAGGAGTTATCATATCTAGCTGTCGCAGTTTCTAGATTTGTTATGAGATTGCATAAGAAATGTTTTGTTAGTAGTAATTTACTTTGAACTCACCCTTTACTTATGCCAGGAGAAAATGCTAGTAAAAATATTTGTCTAAGGAATAGTGGCTAGCTGTTATATTTCCAAATGTTCATGAAATACACAGATGAAGGAAAACACAATATCTACTTGTATTGAGATTAAATGTGAAATGGTTCTTTTTTCCCAGGTTTCAGTCACATCAGAAAACTGAGCTGACTCCCCTTACACCCCCAAGTTCCCAGGGAAACCTTGGTGTAGGACAGAGGTTGGAAGCTTGCGGCCAGTTTTTGGGGCACAATAATTTTAAACCAACTGGCTCAGCTCTTTATTTGCTGACCTGTTTAATGTGCTACCTACTAATCAGGTATTTGCTACTGCTGTACTTCAGAGAAAGATCTGGCACTCCTTTAGGTAGATTAAATTTGGTTATCACTGTTTTGGGGAGGCAAAAGTTGTTTTGCCAAAGTAGGTGTCATCTCTTGCACTTGACTGTCCAGTTAACAAATCTGACACAGCAAGGGGTAAATCTTGGTTTTCATGACTTACTTTGAATTGTTTCCTATCTTAATATGTAGCTCATTATTAGGCCTTAATTAGACCAGACATCACTTTGTGATGTCAACAGGCTTGGGGTGATTATTCTCCCAAGCCTTTTCTTCTGGGGTTATCATATCAGTGATACAACCTGTAAAGCAAAGCTTTTGAAGCAGCAGTAAGAGGGATAAGTTGGTTTTAGTGAGGGGAGGTTGAAGGAAAATGATCAGTAAAACAGAAAAATAAAATTGGATTACTAGTCCTACAGATGTTTTAAAATATACATCAAAGTCTGAATCAGTGTTTGTACAACAGGACCAAACAGAGGATTAAAATATAGAGGGATCTCAACCTAAAATCTACACACGCAGCAGGGCTGGGCAATCATCACCAAGGACATCTGGGTAATGAGCATGGAGGAACAGAGAATTCATGCAAGCTGAATTCATCCTTCTCTTCATCCTTGAAGGTACCCAGAAGTCTTGGGCAGATTTGCCATTTTTATGCGGCATCTCCTGGATGGAAGCATGTGCTCTGCAGCACACGTCCATGGGGAACCCGAGACGTCCGACCTTCACGTGTGTGTTAAATTGGGGAAGAACTGGAACTACTGCACACACGCTGTGTCATCAGCCTGTGCATGTGTAAAAGCCACTGGTGTGAAATTTGCATTCAGAGCAAGAGGCTGGCGCTAAGTGGGGCAGCCTGTAAAGACCTAGACAAAGGGGCAGAGTCTCTGCATCCCACCTGGAGAAAATCTCCAAGTGGAGAAAGCAAGTGTGTCTGGGAAACATGGATAGTCCTGCTCTTGCTCCTGTTTGGGCAAGAATTTCTGTGATCCCCTGGCGACAAACTGCGCCTAAAAGGATGCTGTTATTTTCAACTAACATGGAATGTCTAGTTTTACAGTTAGATTATAGCTGGTGTGCTGCAGCTTCAAGGGCTGAGGCTCGTTAAACTGATGGCCCTGATCAAACTACGGAGCTTGATTCTTTAGCTGGGATGAAAACTGCACTGGCTCAAACAAGTTTTTTGGATTTTTTTCCCCCCTACAGAATGGATTTTATGGTGTAAAAATAACAGTATGTTGTCTTTGCTACATGCTTAATAGATATCTAACTATTTAATGTTAAATTACCTAAACCAAATAAAATAAAGCTGTGTGCTTGCTCTGTTCTGAAAAAAGCAAAGAAAGGGCAAGAGAAATGATTTTATTTCACATGAATACATCATAACTATGAGAAGCATTCAGGCAGCAAGATCATGAGTAGCATATGTAATAACCTAGAAAAATAAATAAAGGTGGCGGACATCCTGTTTCCTTTATGATGTACTGTATTGTAGAAAAGAGTGGCATTTTTTTACTTTGAGTTCCCATTATTTAATGAGATATAGTTTATAAGAATGTGGCGTGCAAAGGCAGTCACCTCGTATCAAGTGGTTGTTTTTTTGGTTTGCATGTGGAAATTGTGGCTTATGTGTTCACTCACTTACCAGTATTCCTTCATGAGTATGTGCGTGACAGAAGGCTCACCTTACTAGGGATGCTTTCAAATTCGTGGCTCTGATGCTCTGAGAAAGTGTTAAGAGTAGGTTTGGGTTTACTATGCCAGACAAACAGAGATAAGCACCATTAGGCTACAAAAAAAAGTCAGAGAAAAAATTAAATCAACACAGATCTGGTAATTTTCTGATCACAGGGACTCTCCAAAGAAATATAAACTGGGGGGAAAATTTTCTGTCAAACGTGCTAAACTGTACAGACACCAGTTTTTCCTGTGGCACATTTACCTGCTGTGAAACTTTTATCTCTAAATTAACAGCAAAAAATATCCTTTTCTTTTCTTTTCCCTTCCCACTTAAAAAGAAACAAAGTAAATGGTTTTCAAGGACTGTGTTTTAAAATATCTTCTTCAAATCAATACTCAAAAATATTTAGTCAGTTTCAACTTTTTCACTACTGACTTTCACTGCAGATTAAGGAAAGTTCCTGCACTAGTCAATATCAATTAATAAAAGTCATATTTTCACAGTTTTATCAACAAAACACAAAAAGAATTAATGAATTTTACCAAATGAGAATTCAAAGAATTTGTGCATTTAACTACTCTAGTTTGATTCTAAGCTCTCTTTCCTAAATATATGTTAGGTCATGTTTCCCAAATGTATTCAGCCATGTGATATGTAGTACCAACTCATTCATATCAGATGAAGTGTGACTGGAAATAAAGCTGGATCTTTTTAAGAAGACACAGTCCTTTGCTCCGTATTTCCAAACCAAAATAGCCAAGTTCATTGTATTTTTGCTACATTTCATTACTGCTCTTCTTCCTTCTAAGTGAAGACTAATGTAAAGACAATCACTAAAGAAGCAGCAATCATAATACCCTATACTAACTAAATTCAGACTTACGGCTACCCACAGGAGAAATACATGACAGATCCATTGTTCTGTATTAGCAGGATATTGTCCCAGTATATGAACACATGCAAACTTTGAAGGCTTTGAATATTTAAGGCAAGACACTAGTGGCTCATCCCAGTGGGAACCACAGAAAAGGGGAACCTGATTAAATTTAATGTCATTGTCACTTTTTTTTCCATTGCTAAGAATTATATAGGTAGCCATAGCTACCACACTGTTCAGACACCATGACCACAATATTCTCCCTCAGAGGTTGGCGTCAAAGGCTGAATTATTCACTCCAAGAATGCGATTCATTACGAGATGTGATTCTCTCCGATTAAAAGATTTGTCAGTACATAAAATACATGTACATATTATAGCAGCTTATTTTAAAATCGCTGTTATGCCCTTGCTAACCTCAAAAGACACCAATTTTTATTGGTATGACTTAAGTTTGGAGCCACTTCTCTGCCCGACTGAGAAAGCTCTAAAGTAACTGAGCAGCTTTTTACTGTTTACTGTACAACAAATTATGAAGTTGAAAACTAAGGCAGGAATATGTAGGGGGCTACTTACAGACAATGCAATTAAAATAAGAATGTTTTTAAGTTAGTTTCTTAGAAATGTTTGGCTGCTTGAACTGCCCCCTTATCTATTGTTTATTCTGTCAGATGAAACCTCAAATAAATATTTTGCTTAGCTGTGGAAAGCACATAACTCTGTTTCTCCACTGCTGTTTCTGTTGCTAACTCCCAACTTCCCTGGACTTGCTTCACAGTGCTATTCCTAAGTTGGATAGACTAATTAGACTCATTTCCATCCCAAATAACTTCTGTGAGCATGCCTCATTTACCACTCACTGAGTTACATGAATAAAGAAATGTCTCTATCTGCGAGGATCTGCCCAGTGTAAAATGGCTGGTTCCTCTAACGTGGGTAGGGAATAACATTTTCTCCTGTGTGTGATCCTAGTAGCCTATTTCATCATTTTTCCTTTTTGCTCACAAGGAAAATCAAGTTCTAAAATAAAACTCGAGCTCACGGTGCTGACAAAGTTTAACACCACAGCAATCCTTTCACATGTGTTGATTGCTCTGACTGAAACCCAAAGTTTTGAGAAGTTTAGGGATGCGACAACGCTGAGCATGAGACAGGCAGGACCATTAACATTTATGCAACTTGATCTCAACGGGGAAGCTGATGACAGGCAAAGTGGCAGAGTGCCCTATTCTATTCCCCTAATTGTTTCCAGCAAGTAGTGTACGGCAGGATTAGAGGGAAGAGCTGGTAGGTGAGCAGAGAATGCTTCACTCAGTGGTTTTCTCAAACCCCTTGGTCTCTGCTCGGAGTCTGTAGGAGCTGTGCAGGATGCTTACTGCAAATCATGCCACAAAGCTACACAGGGCCCACAGAGACACAGTGTGAGAGCAGACAGAATAAACATGGATACTGAATATTGAATGCTTATAAACTGGTCCATTTGCCAAAGTTGATTTTAATAAATGAATCAAAAAATTCTCTTTTTCTTTT
>VYZQ01067300.1:101715-112983 GCA_013400655.1 Mystacornis crossleyi | reverse complement strand
AAAAAAATAAAAAAAAAAGGAAATAAAGGAGCAAATGAAACATAGCTGACATTTATGCAGTACCTGAGACAATGACCTTCTAGTAGAATTTCTTAGAACTGGTGTATTTTAAATAAAATATAAAGTGAAGTAGCAATTAACTAAAAAGGTAATCCAAGTCCAGCCCCTACAACAAGTTGCAATATGTAGAGAAATATGTATGAAATTCTTTGATGGGGGTTTAAAGTGTGAGATAAAAGTGGTGTTGAGAAAACAGTATTCTCTCTCTCCTATCTGGTCGATCATCACCAGTGACTGTAGGTCGGTCGTGGTAACAGCCTAGCATTTGGTACTGCTGATTTTTAGGGTGGTTGAGACTGAAGGAAAAAAATGTAGATGCACGCTGTTCCCAAAGTGTTGGATGCATTTTATTAAAGTATGAAAAATATCAGTGAACTGACATTACTCATGCTCAAGCTGACAAAAAGCACTGCAAAAAAGTTAATAAATAGCTGGCCCTCTCCCTTCAGTAGCAGCTTGTGATGACACAGACTTTCAGAGGAGTGTGGAGCTGTTCTTCCTAATATGTGCTATGCTCTAACTTTGGAGCAGGGTTAATCCACACCAAGATTTACACACAGAACCAGCACATTTCCTTGTTTGGGGGCAATGGGATGGATCTGGCACACTGGTTCATGTGTCAAAGGAGTCCCTGTGTGGTGGGGAAGAGCCGGGAGACGTGGGAGGACTCTGTACAGCATGAGAGTAGGACTGGAGGGACAGGAGCTAGGCCAGTAAGGCTCAGGCTTTGCCCTTAGAGATCCTTGCAGATCCACTTCAGGAAAGCTCTCCCTTACTTTCCTATTTTAATATGCTCACAGAGTGTTTTCTCACACCATACAGGCTCTTTATTATTATTATTATTATTATGATTATTGCAGTATTTTCCAGGTTTATTTTTAATTTGGTGCAATGGCTCATACCCAGAAGGGCTCTTTTTAATAAAATGAGGAATCTTTTATCTTTGGATAAAGCCTTCATTGGAGAAGAGGGTTTTAAAGTAGCCCAGGGAGAGAGGGGGGAAAAAAAAAAGGCAATTGTTTTCTTTTAAGGAAGAGCAACATGTATCTAAGAATCAAAAAGATTTCTGCAGCCTACGCTTAAAAACCCTGGAGAGTCCCTCGCAGGGAGGATATCACCTCAGGGAGAGCCCATCCTCCCTCCCTCCAACCCCGCCAAGTGCTGGCTCTGGGTGCAAATGAAGTTTACCCCTGCACTGGAATAGCTGCAAGCCCTGGCTCCAAACCCAGCCAGCCTCTCTCCCCTCCTGTGGGAAGCTGGACAGAACAGTCCACACAGGCTGGACACCACATGCCTCCTCCTGCTCCCCACCAGACATGGAGATGTGCTGGGGCTCCAGTCTTTTCTAGATAAGCTTTGGAATGCTGTCCAGACTCACTTGGCCCATCCAGCCTGGCATCCCTCAGGAGCACCGGAAGACAGTGTCTTCACTAAGGTCCAGAAGGAAATAGCTGAGCAATCTGGGATCACATTTACTTCTCCTCCCGTGGGAAGGTCCCTTCAATACATTATTTCGGATGAACCCAGGCCAAATAATTCCGTAACAGTGTTTGCAACAGAGGTGAGGGAAGTGAATGGTCCCGAGGGAAATGTATTTCAAATAATGGCAAATACTGTAATTTCTAGGTGAAGTCTAACTCTATCGCACATTCTTCCTTTGTCTAGTTACCAAAATAAAAAGTATTCTTTAGTAGCTCGTTATAAAAAGCAGACAAAAAAGCGCTGATTTTTCACTCAGAGCAAAGACAGTGCTGTGGGTGTTTTGTCTAGTGTCATGCATAAAGACTTTTTAATGTCCCCCAAGGAACATCTCTTTAAAGCAGCCTGTCAGCTTTACACTTTAATCCATTAGGCTACAAAATACAGATAATTGAACAGAAAAATACCTATCTTTAAGCTATTGTTGCTTAATCTGCTTCAATATTTACATATTTAGCAGCAGACACATTGCTTGCTCATTAGCAAGGAGTTTGTTTTGTGCCACTTTTATTTTCTTTGCAGCTTTGTTGGAACCTGATTACCCAACCAACAATACACTGGGGGAGATAATGTAATTTCATATGATTTAGCTGCAAGGCACATCTTGGATTTCCAAATGCTTGCATGCATTGTTCCATTCACAGTATATGTTGTCCCACTCCCTTTTGAATAAGGACAAATATTTTTACATATGCAGGTCATTAGCCAGCTCAGGCCCATTCTGTTTTGCCTGGGTGCTGAAGGACGGTACTCAGAAACCAGTCACATGGATTCCCGCTCCTGCCTCGTTGTCCGCACTCCTTGACAATCAGTCAGTTGTCCTTCTTGGCTTTTTTTGCCTGGAGCAGCTGAGTAAAGCCACATGCTCTCTGGATAATCAAACAGCTGATCCTCGGGGCGTGCGTTGCCAATCGTGACTCAGTAGATATGGAGACAGTCGCTAGCTGGCCTTATGATTTGCTCCTCGTGGCTCCTGAATAGGCAGTAGCACAAAGGGATGAGGACAGACATTCAGGTCACATGCACAACCAAAACCATGGCATGGCAAAGCTTATCTTTGTTTGTAAGCCTTCAGCCAGGCCTTCATTTGCTGCACCTGGATGTCACATCCTTGAATACAGTAGCTCTGCACCTACCCATTGCACCCACAGATCCAGCTCTTCCCCATCCTCTCTTTCAAATGCTTATCTTTTGCAGAGGAAACTTGCTGGGGATCCATTGCCCAGTCTAAGGACAGAACACATGCACAGAGACCCCATTCTTCCCTTTAATGAGATGCCATCTCCATTTAACTACTTTCTGGCAGAATTTTCAAGCGTTGCAGATCTCACATTCCAATTACATCAGTCGGTATTTTGCTCCTTGGCACAGGCCACCGGCTGCAGCAGCTTGCTGCATTCACCACCAGTAGCAGCGATTACCTACAAAACAGGGCGACAGGCCTAAATAAGCAAGTTACACGCAAGGAGCCAGATACTTGGCCCAGCTGGGGCCGCTTTGCCCAGCTCCGGCAGCACAAAGCTGTCACCAAGCCAGCCCAAACAGCTGTTGGAGGATTCCCTTGGCGCAAAAGAATTCCTGAATGGCAAAGAGCCACTAAAGCAACTCCTACACAATCTCACTCACTGGTCCCCAGAAATCCCTGACAGCTGGGACGGCACAATGGGGCCAGAAGCACCTGTTACCATTCAGAGCGGCCTAAAGGCCGCTCTATAGGGCAATGAATGGCAAAAGGAGCACCCAGTATCTTTGGGAGCCCTTTTGGGAGCACACAGAGGCATGCCTTCATCACCTCGCATCCACAGCCGGAGGTGCACCGTGGGAACATTTGTTCGAGGCGCTGCCACGGCAGTCGGGAACTCAGGGCATGTGTGGCTGTGCTTTCTGACCTTTGTGTGTGTGGAGATGTGGAGCGAGGGAAGAAGGAAGCCTGGAGCCCTGCAAGGGGAAGCATCCTGGAAGCAGAGCCAGGTTTCTCAGCCCTCTCAGTAAGGGCCCACTGGGCCCACCTCAGATGTGAGCCTCCTTCTGGAAATTTGTAGCCATCTATTATAAAAGCGAATATTGTAGCTTGGCACCTTGTTTAATTTGGCATTTCAGGTAAAACCCAAATTTTTCTCTCAGCCAGGAATACCAGAGCGTTCTCCTTCATCTTGCTTGCCCTCGTGGTCAGTTCGCCCTTGCCAATTCCCTGTTGTCATTGGCCCCAAAGAGCTGTCTTGCTCCCAGCTCATCTCTTAGACTAATACAACCCTCTCTTATTTAGTGCCTATCTGCCACAGTATTCCTCCTGGTCAGAGACATGGAATGGTTTGAGTTGGAAGATCATCTAGTTCCAACCCCACTGCCACGGGCAGGGATGTTGTTTACTGGGCTGCTATTCAATTGATCACTGATGCTCTTAGTCTGCTCTGCTCAGGTGTTGGGTCTGATGTCTGAATTTCACTAATCCTTTGGCACATGGGAACTGATGAGTCCCTTAGAAACACAGAGCTATCCCGGGAGAAGATGCTTGTTTCTCCAAATGTCCATAAAATTCTGTGCTGTGGTATGTTTCTAGAGAAGGTGTAAAGCGGAATGAAGCCCCAGAATATGCTCAGGTTCAGGGCCTAACATTTAGGCCAATTTTTCTTTTTTTTCCCCCCCAGGATCAATTTGTGTTTGAATTTCTAAAATAAAATCTGTATAAATGGTGTGTAGTGAAAAACAAAGGAAGCAGTTGTTATTTTTATTTTGTTATACACACACACACAGACCAAATTCCAAATAAATAAATAAAATATGTCCAGCTCTGTTAATAATCCTTTCCTGGTGCTTATCAAGGGATTCTTCCCAGCCCTAGACAGACTTCACTCAAGTGACAGTATCAGCATCAAGATTTCATGCAGCATCTGAATGGAGCATTGTCTCAGTGCTGTGATCTTAATACTCTCTTGCTCTTATTAATTGGGTACTTAATAAGAATTTGAGAGGAATCCACCTTTCAGATACTGCCAGTGTGAAAGGGATTAATATAGAAGGGATCTAACAAAGGAAACAAAGACAAGCCCTGACCCGGAGACCTCCTAATCAAGGATTTAGACAGTACACAGGTGAATACCCTGGTAGGATAAATGGAGACAGGAAGGGGGAATGGAAGACAAGTGCATTTGCCTAAGCTAATAATCACAGTGATCTCAAGAGTCACAGGTGGTCACTAGCTAAACCCACGACTCAACAGCCAAAAAAGTTTAGTCCAAAAGCTTACAAGATGAATGTGCTCTATGTGAGCACAATTCAAAGCATTTAAAAGCCACTGGAAGACTCTCATGAATGAAGCCTGAGGAGCTGAAATAGTTACCTCTTGGCTTTAATCATTACTGGATGCAAAATTTGTGGATGCAATGAAGACAGTGGTTTTATAGCATGTTCTAATTCCTCAGTAACTATTCTCAGCAAATACCTCTGTGTTCCTGAGGTGATAAATTACCCCTCTCTTTACCTCTGAACCACGTGGGCTAGTGCCCTTCGGGACTCCACTTTTAGTAGCAGTCCCTTCTGACACCAACAAGCCACAGGCACCAGCTACCTTTCATCTCAAGCGATATCTCTTCCTGGTGTATTAACAGATTTCAAAGCAACACTTTTCAACTTGTACCTGTTTTTGAAGATTGGAACTTTCTGAAACTCAGTGGTGTCCTTAAAAACTTGTCTAACCCTTCCAAGCACAGCAGGTGGTCTAAGAAAAGCTATTCTTACTCCTGACAAATTTTGACATTCCTACTATTCATTGGATCCTAGAAACTGTAGATTTTTGCCTTTTCTGGAAAACTTGTTCCAAATGCAAAGCAATCTTAGCATTTTAATTCATCAAGTCAATGATTTTCCATTTCAGCTCAGAATAATGCAGGTGGGATCAGGTAAGCATGCAATGAGGGAGGGATTAAAATTGCTGTAAGTTGCTGATGAAAGACCACTCGTTCATACAAGGATACGTCACCAAGCACCCTTGGTTTGCACAGGTTATTTATACTCCCTCAGTGTAAGCCAGAGGGGCATTTCTGCCACAGAGTAAAACTCTGAGAACAAAGTCCTCAGCAGTTTTGTGTAATACTGCACTCGATATGGCAAAAGTAACCCACAGAAGTAGCCAAATTCAAAGCCAGTGGAGACAGACTCTCAGCTCATGTGTGCCACTGGTGTAGCCACATCAGGCAGGGCATAGAGACACCCCTTCCTCACACAGGTCTCTACAAACAAAACCCCTTGCTTTGCTGTTCTGGGATAACACATTTGCCTCTGGGCTGCGGGTGGAGGTGAAACAAGTCACACTGCCAAAAGCGCAGTTCCCCTGATGTGAGCTACACTCACAATAAGGCATTTTGCTGGTGGAGAATACTGTTAAAGCTGTATTGGCAGAGTACAGGGATGTGGACCTGATCCGAGAGAAGCTGGCAGGTTTGCATACTGTGTATTATCCTTTTCCAACCTTCTCTTCTGAATAAAAAATGGTGTGGAGTTTAATTTCCTCTCTGAATAAAACATGAATATAGATAAGACAAAGTAAGGACCCAAAGACCACAGCAGCATACTTTCTTGTTCTCCTTACTATTCAACATCATGGCAGCTCACATATAGAGCAGCTCTAGAAACCATCTGTCATTGAGCAGCTCTTTATTCAAATGAAATCAACTGTGAAGTAATCATGGTTCTCATTTTTATTATCTCTCCTTACAGTGAACTTGATTAAAATCCAGCGCACGGTATGCAAACAGGCTGTTGTAAATTTGTACTCTGACAAAAGGGGAAAGTAAGTGATCTGCCCACATGCCTAGAACTTTGTCATTATACATGGGGACAAAAAAAGGAAGGGGCATACTGGGTTGCATAAACAAGTTTGTCCGGACACAAACTGTCCTAGCCCTATACAAAGGCCACGTCTGCTGCGTGACACCATCAGAGGGGCCGAGGAGAAGCTAATTTTACTAGCACATATAAAAGGCAGGGGCATGTTCTGAATAAACCAGATAGCCTGGCTTCAGCAGCACGTGCTTTAAAGTCTTTTGACCAGGAGGACGATCTGAGCTTCTGAGGAATGAACTCAAAACAGACGTGATTCTCCTTTCACTTCTGGCGGTGTAAATGGGGAGTGATTCCATTGTATGGCTGGTATGAATGAGACTGGGAAACAGTCCCAATCAGTCAATCATTCCCTGCTTTGTCTATTCATTAAACCCCTCTTCTCCTCTGCACAGATGGCCAATGTACTATTGTACTCTAAGAACTGGCCAAGTTAAAAAAACAACTAAAAGGAATATGTCTGACAAGTCAGCAATAAATGTTGGTTTTTCAAAAAAAAAAGAGGGCATATTAGCCTGTGTTTCAGATAAGGCTTAACCTGTGCATGTACACATACATGTAAGTTGATACAGATCCATATATACAGAGATATGCAGAACCTCTATAACATGCATACACACAATACGTGTCTATGTGTGTATATATCTAGCCCCAATGCCCACAGATTTCCCAGCACAAGGCAAAAGGTGTGATTTTTAAAAATCGTAGTAGCTGGTGCTGTGTTAACAAACCTTTCTTTGTGCTTTGGAAGCGGCACAGCTGAAGAGTGAGACTGCAAGAGACATGAATTCGGTACAGCAGTGTTTTGCAGCCTCCTAAAAGCAGGAGCATGTCCAGGAGTGCAGCCGTGAAGCATGGAGGCTGTGCCCCAGCTCCTGGGACTGCCAGCTGCAGGTAACAAGCGCTGGGCTGGGGAGGTGGAGGACGGAAGAGAAGGATAAGGAGAAGGGCAGACAGGATGCCATGTCATTGCTGCCAGACTCCTGGGTATAACCAGAGAAGAGATGGTGCCATTCAGCAGTCCCCAGCACATCTTTAGAACCTGTGATTCAGGGTCTGTAGAAGACTGGATATTTAGCTCAGCTCTCCTTAGCCCTAGAGTGCTCAAGTATGAAACCTCCGTACTTTCTTCTAGCAAAATCCTATAGAATAACTACGTGGGATTAATACTTACACAGGTCTCAGTTCCCCCCAAGGTCTAAGGAATTACAAGAAGGATGCCTTTCCCATATGCTCCTAGGAGATACTACATAGTTAAATCCCTACCTTAGAGCACTGGTTAGTCACAGGGACCCACAACAGATTTGGTGGCTGTAACACTCACACAGTGCACACTCATGTTTGCCATGTTTTACAGGGTTCCCATCGCAGCACACTGCTGAAAGCGTGATCCAAGCCATTATGAGTGCTGTGGTCTGAGCCAATGCACCCACCACCTGCACCCAGATAGTGGCTTCTCATTAGCTGGCATGAAGAGATTAATCAGCAAACTTCTCGGACAGCTTGAGTCATGCCAGTGATGTGCATGAGCTCGTGTGGGGATGGACTATTCCGTGGCTGTGCAGGAGGCACAGACCACATAGATTTGCATTTTTAAAAGTTCTATCTGCAGCACAACTTGCTTGTGATAAGAAATACTAGGGTTTGTTGCTCAAGTAAATCTCTCCAGTCAACTGTGTTGTGCGCTGACCCTTGGTCAGGTACGCTGTGGCACCCTGGAACAGATTCTCTGTCTGTAACAGCCTCAACTCATTTAATTTGCCAATGCCAGGACTGAAGGTGTCTGTGTCTAGGACATGAACAATCTTCCCAGCCTAAGTGTTCCTTGCCTTGGAACCCAAGGGCCGATAGTCACAAGCTAGGCACAAATCACACGTCAGTTGAGATGCTGCTTCTCATCCCATACTGAAGAGACAATGTTCTTAAAGATTTGGAGTCTGTGGAGGTGTTAAAAAGATGTTCTCCATCAGCTGTTGCTTTGCAGAAAACATGAACCTGGTGCATTACTGGAACATGTAATAGATGTACCCAGGGAATGGAGTGGTTTGTGCTGCTGACTCTGCTCTCCTCGGGCAGGGCACCTGGCACTGGTGTCACTGCCTAAATCACGAGCTGAGAGTTACAGGGAACTTTCACCCCTCCTAACAGGGCCTTTGATGCCCTGTAGACATAATTCCCTGAGGATGGATTTCAGAGGCTTATACTCAGAGAAATATCAGGCCTGATAAGTCTGGACAGCTCTATGTAAACTAATGAGTTTTCAAGACATTTTGGTCTGAAAACTTGGAAATATTCTTAGTGAAAAATAAGCATAGGGAGCACTGCTTACAGATAACAGGATGTTCATGGTAGCCCTGGTATATGTCATTGTCTCCTGTGCAAAAAATGTGTTGCTATAGTTCTTCAGTGAGGGAAATTATGCCAGTGAAGAGAAAATAAGGGAAAACCTGAGAGAGCACAGGGCACTTCTGAGTATGCAGAGTGCAGCTGCAAGAACAAAATGCCTGTTTTGTCTGTGATAGGTAGGAATTCAAATATACAGCACCCAAGAAATAAAGGGTTTTACCCAGGCAAGAAACAGAAGATGATTACTTTGGAGCTGCACATAAATGCTGAAATTCCTTGGCAATGATTTCATACCTTTTCCTGAGGCACACTCTGCTGGTACGTAAAACCTGTATCTTCCCACATCCCACAGGGATTTATGTTTTTGTTACTCACTAGAGGTGGGACTGTGGGCAGGGTCAAGCAATCCACCTAGAGGTGAAAATGTGGGAGCAGCTCTCCCTCCAGGTTCTTCTCTGGGGGTTTCATTTGCTGCGTTTTTAATAATGAAAACCAAACCAAAACAAGAACGCAGCATCTGAACTGTTTAGAAAACACAGGGCCCCGCTTAGATGAAAGCAAACTGTGCTCCCTCATCAGGTGTATGGAAGTCTGCACCCTCCTGTATTTATCTGCTCCCTGCTAACCTCAATTCACCTTCGTGGCATCCAGGGAATCTTTGCTACAGGGCTCAGGTATCAAAGGGTTTAGCTTCTGAGCGTCTCATTGCCCCCTGCTCCATCAGATTAGGGCGTTGCACATCCTTCCATTGATCCACTGGGCTTTGGATGTGGGTCCTTTGTGCCTTTTCCAACCAGCACATCTTGACTGTTCTCAGAATCCCTGCCTTATTTTGGACACATGTAGCCCACCCCTGATATAACCTTGGATTTTTTAAAAATACCAACACTTGGAAACAAGGCCCAAGAGGCCCCCCCGGACCCTGTCAAGATAACTTCACCCTCAGTTAATCCACACAGAATGAGAGGCAGTGGAAGAGAGGGGCTGAGCTGCATGGAATGAGGGGAAAGGAAGCTTTGGGGTTCTCCTCAAACTCTAAACAAATAATTTATTCTGCTGCTGAATGGCAGGGACTTTTCCACAAGTAATCTAGAGGGTAATCTAAGGGCAAAACTATGGGAGGTTTGGATCCGTCTGATCTACAGACCTGCCCTGACTGGGTCAGACAGCTCTCGGAGTGCAGGATACACACGGCTGCCACACAGCGCTGGGGGGATGTCTTCATGTTGAACAGCTGAGGAAATAAGACATGTCTAAAAAACAAGATCTAAAGCCTGGCTTCTTGCATTAAGTATATATAATCTGGATACATGTATTACTTGTGTAAAAGAGTGACTCACAGGGCTGACACGAGGCAAGCGCATCTCTCGGGAGCTCTTTGAAGGCCACCACTGCTGGCAAAGAACTTCTTAGTTCTGACCTGAAATGTCCTCTGCTGTCCCAGACAAGAGATTCTCTTCACCAGACACCACCATTTCCAATGAACTGAACTGTAGTTTTGAAGTCTGTGCAAACTGGAGTATCCCAAGGAAATGAAAATTAAAATTACTTTTTAAATTAATTTAAAAATCCGGCTTGTAGAATTTCCCTTTACATTGTATTTTATTTCAAAACAAACTCAAATTTCCTTTTCCATCAGTCTGTATGTTTCCTTAATGCACATCTTAAAGCTTAATCTCACATTCTTCATTTTCTCAAGTAATTATACGCACAGAGTCACCATCTCTCCGTAGTTCAGCAATGCAGTAATTATGATTATTTACAAGATCAACTGAAGATGACCTGACATGAAAAAAGCAGACCTGAAAAAGGCTTACATTCCCCAAACCTTATCTTTGTTTTTCCACTGTTATCAGCTGTCTTAATAAAGAGATGTTATCTCACCTTCCAAACAACTCTCTTGTTTATGTCGTTAGATCATCATTACTTTGGCAACGCTCACATCTGGTCTTCACCTTTGGAAAGAGAGACATCACTCGTGCTGCTGGCTACAGGTTCTGTGCTAAAGCATTACCACCACCTTGCTTTGTGTCACTCTGGCTGCACAGGGAAATAATGTGAGCAGCCTCAAAGAGAATCACAGAATATCTTAGAGTGGAAGGGACCTCTCAGTGTCACCTGGTCACACGCCCACTCACAGCACAGCCAACTTCAAAGTCAGATGCAACTTCAAAGCCAGATCGGGCTGCTCAGGATCATACCTGGCTGAGTCTGGAGTGCCTCCAAGGACGGAGACTCCAGAACAGTCGCTCTCTGAAGCACTCATCGCTCTCTTGATGCTGTGGGATACCTGAGTACATCCCAGCATGCAGCTATTTAGCAGTGAGCTACTGGGAGTTCCTGTACTGGGCAACGCAGTGCTAGTCCTTGGTCCTTCAGAGAATTTGCATTCCTTCTTGTTCCTCATGAAAAAAACATTTACCCTCAGCGCTGGAGTGACTAGTAAGGGCAATGTGAATTGCTGGTACTTTCATCTTCATCTTTGTTCCTCTTGGTTTCAGAAAATAATTCCTGCCAGCTGTTCTGAGCATTTATTCTATTTTG
>VYZQ01067300.1:91603-101647 GCA_013400655.1 Mystacornis crossleyi | reverse complement strand
CCCCCCAAATTCCAATAAAACCTCAAACACTGGTGCTATAATTAAAAAAAATAGAAACTTATAAACTTCAAAATGAACCTGAGGCAAAATCATAGAGCAAAAAACCCGTGTGCTTAATCCAAAAACTGTTTGCCTGCCTTTGCTTGCCTCCAATTTTACCTGATCTTCACTGACCTAAAAAAAAGTTTTCAGTTATTTTACTGTCTTGCTGCACAGTTGTATTTAGAGCATTTTCTGTGGTCCTGGGGACTCAGAGCTTTTTTGACTCATCCACAGTGGCTTGGTTTTGGTTTGAGACATCACTAGGACATTCATAACCTCGGGACACTGTGGAATCAAGTGAGTGGATAAGAAGCAGAAATAGTGGAAGTGATCAGAAGCTACGCAGTCAGCTTTGGCCAGGGGAAGGAGTTCAGGCATGATTTATAGGGGGGAAAGTGTGAAGAATTGCAGGGTGTGTCCTGTTCTACAAGAACACTATTAGAGCAAATCCATGTTTGTAAATGGAAGTAATCAGATGCATATAAAAGAGCACAGTTTGCTCTTTCTAACATTATTGCCACTAATAGTAAAATGAAAGCATATGTATTGTCGGTGATGCTTGCCAGTATTTCAGTGTATTGACTTAGGACTGTACAATATATTTCAGGGATAAGAAATCCAAGAAGTCTACATCAAGTCAGGTTAAGAAATCTTCTGACATTTCTGATAGATTGTTGATTTCACCTAAGTTAATTTGTATTTTGCCACAACAATTTCTCTGCTAAAACTGTCCAGGTTTTAAGACAGCAGCCCATATTTTCAAATGAAGCACTGACATTTTCCACTGAACATTGTGTTAAAAGCAATTTCTTCTCCACTTTTGTCAAGCATTTCCAACAATATATTGCCAGCTTTCTGCTGACTTTGTGAGAACCAAAGGCCATTTTAAGGGATTTGGATAAGAATCTAATACACTTGCAATTGCTTTACTCCCACTCAGCTGTCCTAATTCCTGTAGTCCAGATTTCTGGCCCTTCCTGATGAGTTGAGTGTAACATGACTCATCTCCTTCTTGACCTACCCAGCTGTTCTTATTTCATTTCCCTTCGCTAGGTCAGAGACAATCAGATCATTTATTTCAACCTTTCCAAAATGAAGGGAAAACAACATTTTTAAAGGACAACATATGATGACCAATGACCCAATTACATAGTCTCATACACATATTTGTTACCCTGGATTCTGAGTAGGACTCTTTTATTTGATTTTGATTGATAATATTTGTAGGTATTTGGATACCAGAATATCAGAATAAGCATGACATGTCTTTCTGATTTTTAAGGTCAAGAAAAAGTTCCTCTTTATAGCAGTACACCAGAGCTCGGTGTAATAATGGGACTTTTCAGTTTCCTTTGAAAGACCAATTAGCAGCCACATCTAAAAACAAGTAACTGGCCCTAGTGAGCCAAAGGTCTAGGTTTTTACTGCAGTCCCTGTACATATCACTACAGAAATATCAATATAGCTTAAGGCTAGCCATTGAGGTTTCTATCTGCCTGCAGATTCTTGTCATGTTCTCTTTTTGCCAGGTCTCTCAGAGGAATTTTTTATGGTAGGCATCAGCTTTGTCTTGGGTGAAACATCACAGAGCGAAGAAAACAGGATGGGAGAGTTAAGCTGGGCAGGAAAGAAGGAATAATGAGGGGAATGGAAACAAACTGGAAAGAGGAGATGATTTCTTTCAATAGGTTGGCCAAGGCAAGCAATACTTTTTTTCTGTTTTTCTGTGGCTCAATGTCAAAAGCTCCATTATGCTCCATTATGAGCAGACAGGAGAAGAAACAATTTGCAAAACATGAACACCTCAGCTTTATGTGTCTGGCATAGACCTTCCTGATTTTTTTTTCCCATCTATGTTATTTTCCTCTACAACAACAGAAAAAACAACCCAGCAAAAGAGAAGTAGACTAGGACAGCAGGATCAGTGTGTTGTATCCACCAGTCCTTCCTTTGAAAATAGAAAGTTCTGCTTACTTCTGGCACTCAAGAAAAATCTATAAAAACGAAACGACAGGCCTTGCTCATATGTGAGGTCGAGTAGGAGGCCAGCTCTTGCTTGCCTTACTCCCATGGATAAGCCAGCTGAACTTGCATATTTGGTGTGAACTTGAAGTGAGTGAAGCTCTGGAATGTACTCCTGAATTGCAAAGGGAAGTCAATCCCCAAAAGGAACTTCACCTTCACCAGGATCCAGGTGCCCCTCGTGTGTAAATACAGATGCAAAGTGGTGGTAAGCAATTCTCTTCTATTGTGTAAATTAGTGAGTTCTAAGGTGGGGATTTAAGGGGAACTTTGTCCTGCAGTGGATAAAAGTGAGGGAGCTCTTCAGTACAGAAAAGGAGCCAAGGGAAGAATGTGCAGCTAATCCAGATGAAAGACCTACAGGCAGTCTTTAAAAACATGTCAGTACAACTGCCTGGGAGGTTTCCAAATGGGTGCCACATCTTGAACATCTTTCACAGCTTTATATCTGCCTTCGGTATGGAAATGAGAGAAGGGAAATGCTGATAGGAGGGCTGAGAGGAATAAGTGAGGTTATTTGAAATGCAGTTGTTGTTCTCTGGTGTTCATTCCCTCCTCCTCTTAAGCCCCCCACACCGGTTTCTCATTTTTACAGAGACGAATCTGCCCTGCCAATTGTCTGGCTCCGAAGGGCAGGACTAGTGACAGGTTTGCAGCCCTAGATCTCTTTTGAGATGGGAGTTTTCAGCATCAAGGTCAAAAGCAGGGGTCATGATCCCTCGCCTGCCTGTCTTTCACAGTGCTCCTGGCTACATGTACTTCTTTTTAGACATGGCAGATGGTGAAACACTAAAAGTACAAAGGATTACCCAAACCTATTCAATAGCTGAACTATTTGTGTATTATTGTTATTTTGGAGCTGGGGCGGCCTCGGTACACCCTCACTGTGTGTTTCACTTTAAGCTGCCCTTAGACGTGTGAGTTTGGAAGGCTAATGGGGGAAATTTTTGTTTTTTGCCCTGCTTCAAAAGGCTGAAAAGCATCCCCCAAATGCTTTTTCTGCAAGTTTTCACATAAAATTTATGACTGTTCATCACAAAGGTAATATTATTGCTAATTTGAAATGAGCTGTGGCTATCCAGATCATTACCAATAATTTAGTAACCTGTGTTTTCTTTAGGCCAAAACTCTGAAATCTGAATGAGGCCCTAAAACTTTACTTGAGACTAAAATTTTAGTGGAATTCTTCACGAAGTAGAATTGTTCAAAATATTTTGTGCAGCTTTGCTGTTGTGCATCATGTGAGACCAGATTAGAAAGTGGAAGGAGAAGGCTGCTTCATTCTGTTAGAATGCTGACAATTTTTTTTCTATATTTTAACATTTCTCAGTGATACCCAAACACAGAGTTTATTGCTGAATTCTGAATCTGAGAACACAAGAGTTTTTTGAATCAAACCAGAAAATGCCTTTACTAATTTCATGCATTTTCTAGAAGCCTTTAACAATTACTGCAGGACACAGACTGAACTGCTGCTGTGTTGATACCAGCTGTGATGGAGAATGGTTCTGAGACTTCTAAATCATTCCAAACAACTCACAAGTGTCAACATACTTTTCATTTCCTTCAGAATTGCCAAAGCTGGGATGGAGGTGTGTGCATGACGACACGGCAAGAGAAGGCCAGGGCAAGAGAAGGCCACATTCACCCTATCATTAAAAGAAAAGGAAAAGATGGAGGAGAAGGATTTGGACTAAAATTTTATGGTGTTTCAGCCATGCTGCTCACAGGCTGTCATTCCTTCAGGAGGAAAAGGACGTACTCTGGTGTGACTCTCAGCAGACAAATGAGAGCAGTGTCTCAGCAGCCACGCGAGGAGGCAGCCACTGCTCACAGGTGTTTGGTGGAAGTCGCAGAGCTGCTGGCAGTGCTTGAGCTCAGCACACAGTTCTGTTGTCTGGCTGACAAAAATACACAGTTGGCAGCTGATGTAAAGGGAGGGAGCATTTGGAAAACCCACAGCCAAACCTGGTTCTCACAGACAGCAGGGCAGATCTGACATGGCTCCACTGCTGAGTGAAAGTTTGACAATGTTGGTATCTTTGGTCCCTTTTAGCAATCACCCAGTGCAAGGATGTACCTTGAGCAATATCCAGCACCTAAACACAGGTAAATCTGAGAGAATTTTGCTCCTTTTTTTCTGCCACAAGAACAGAAAGCTTCTGACTGGTGTTACTCACGTTCTGTGAAATGACAGTAACACCAGCTAAGTGAAAGAAGGCAATTTTGGGGGCAATGGAAGTGTCACCAGAAGTATATTGTTTTGTGGATGATTATTCCATGGTACAGACCACAGAAAAGGCTCTGGGGTTACCTTCAGTTGTCAAATTATGTTTTCTGTTAGCAGAAAGCTGCAGCAAATCTAAGACCATAATTTTGTGCTCGTGCGGCGTTGTGAAAACTCTCACCTGAGCAATCAAAAATTTCCTCCTGAATACCCACAATATTATGCAATACAGGCAACTTTAAGCATGCAAAGCCAGGCTTATTCAGCTGAATGCTGTGGTGTTCAACCCTTGGGGCATAAACAGGGCTTGTTCTGTCAAACTTAACAGAAGATGCTGAAGATACTCGTGACATCCTACAACCTCTTGGGATTTATGTCTCCATCATACAGAATAAGAGAGAACTGAATCCCCTCAGACCAGTGTTTTTCAAACCACAGTCTCATCCATGTGCACAGTCTAAGTTGCACTGACTGAATGCAAGTCATGCATACATGCACACACACAAATTCTAGAACCAAAATCAGGCCCAATGTATTTAAATAACCCTGGCTTTAACTTAAAGGTCAAAGGAAAATGAGTAATGAACAAATTCTTAAACAATGCAAAATTGAGAAATGTTTCTGGTGTGCAATATATGTGGCTGTTATCCTCCTTGTGCCACTAGAGTTCATAAATACAATGTAAAGGAAATGTCCTTTCATCTAATATTAACAATTAGAATTTGAAAAAAAGACCATTGACCTTAACATGAACAGAATTCAAATGAGTAATAATTTCCTCCTATTTTAAAAAAGCTTTCAATAAATTTATTGTTTTTAGTTTTCATAGGGCTTGGCTGGTGTGCTGGGAACACTGCTGTTTGCTTATCAAGCTTCTGCCCATATATATTCCAAATTAATGAAAAGCTCTCTAGCCTGGTGCTGGCTGTGATAGGGTTGTGCTCATACTTGCTCTGTTGAAGGGTGGGTGGAATATTCTGTATTTTCTCATGCACCATATTTCATTGTGGATTTTTTCTGTGTGGGTGAGGGGGGAAGTGGATTACAAAATTAGGACTTTATTTTAGTTGCAGTGTAATTGCTTCAGCCTCCTTTAGATGTTTTGAGTAACTTGCGAAGTAACAATGCACAAAAGCACAGGAAGCAATATGAGAAGCAAGCCCTTACCCAGCCTAGTTAAAATGCTTTGGCCACAGTTTACAGAGTTGGGTGCACAACATTAAGCACCAGTACTCGAACTTGGCTCCCGAGAGAGGCTCCCTCCATACCCGCAGGCCCCATTGCCTTAGTTCTGGCATCAGATCCTCGGGGACGCACCCTGAGGACTGAACTCACAGAAAGAAGTGTTCCGTAGGATTGGTTTCTGCCACACCTGTCTGGCACATGCTCATGGACTGATGTGTCCGGGTCTGTCCACTGCTGCTGCCCAGGTGTCCCCTGGCAGCACCTATGATCGGGACTGGTCCTCCAGCTGAGCAGGAGATGCCCACATAAACAATTCCAACCTAGCTCATGACATGCCTCAGGCAAAACAACATCAGAGTTTTCCCCATTGTGAGAGGGCAGCAGGGCCTCTAATCGATCCCTTTCCTTCAAGGAAATTATTTCAAGAGCATAAATCGTATATCCATGGGCACAAAACAAATCTCACTCTTGTTCTTTCCGGGGCTGTGGGCAAATCACTGCCTATCCCAGGGTCAGAGTTTTGTTCTGGTTTAACCTCACTAATTTACTCACTGGGGTGCTGTGGAGAGGCTATGCATAACTGATGAATTTGGGTTATTTTCATGAAGTTGCTGCATTACTGAATGTTGTGTTTGAGCCTGTTGCAGCCTGGATGTATCCTTGAGACATTTTCACTCTTCCTGTCCACATCACTGCAAAATGCTATGCAGCAAGGAAAAAGGCTCTCATTCCAGGCTCTGCTTGAATGCCAGAGATTCAGAGGGTGAATCTGGCCTGGGATCTGAAGCTCTGCAGTCTGAAGAGAAAGGGATAATACTCAGATAGGGGCAAAAGAAACCAGGATGTTCCCACTTTAAGAAAATGTAAAGCGGGAGAAGAAACTGGGGCAGAAGACAGAAACAGGAGGGTAAGCTTTTATATCAAAAGAGCTGTTCTCATAGCAGAGGACCAGAGAAACTGGCTGCATAGGATGGAGAAACTGAGATCCCCTGATCCATGGGAAAAGCCAGGAGCAGCAGTGAGGGCCACCTCAGAACAATGACCAACACCTAGAGAAGTCTCAAGAGTGGTGAACTTCAGCATGAAGCTCCATCCTGCTCTTCTACCAGTTCACCTCAATCTTCGTGGTTCTTGCACTGGTGAGAGTGAAGGATCACTGCTTTTAACATACTTTGTAAAGTCTGGAGTGACTTTGTCACTTCCCTGAAGGAATGAGTTGAAACCCCCAGCAGCTGCAAGGCTGGAGGTAGGGAGGTGTTTGATCAAGCAGCTGGACATCTGTGGGGCTGCCCACACAAGGGACAGGACAGCTGAACTGCAACACCCCATTTCTAGGAAAGAGACATGACCAAAACATGTTAAGTACCGAAAAAACACATGGTAAAGGAATAGCTTGGGAATGATCAGGCCACTTGAATTTAACAGTTTTTGGAATTAAAAAAAAAAACCCAGCAGCCTCTTTCACGGGGATCGGGGAGAATTTTATGACTCTCGCTTGGTGTAATTGTGATGGACTCGGTGCTTTTGCCCGTGACTCTGACATGCAGGGCAGCCTGTGCAGAGGCTGGGTTCCACATGTGAGAACGACCAAGCTGAACCCTGCTGCATTTCTTTGTGCTGTAGCGGCACCTAAGGGCAGCCAAGAGCCTGAGCCACCCTGTGATAGGCACCAGCATCTACCTGAAGATAAAAAAAAAAAAAACCCTTGCTTCTAGATGAAGTAGATGAAGGATAAAATGCTGATATGGGGACAAGTGGTTGCTGAGCTGAGCAAGCTGACCCACAGGAAGTGGGAGTGTATGTTTATTTACTTACTTCAGTAATCAGGGCTTTTCCTGCCTTGCACTTTTTGCACTCGTACTCTTTCCAAAGCTGTCCATGGGTACCAGGCTCCTTTGGTTTGTCTTGCAGACTGTGAATCAGATGCTACTTGAGAACTAACAGAGAAAAGAATAATTTTTCTGTGGTGAAATGATTAATTGGGTGATCCAGTCTTCCAGAGGATGCACCAGGCCAGCATCTCCTCTGGGTGATTCAAAAATGCCAACGAAACAGCGGATATTTACTGCATAGATTGCAATGAGGGTGGAAAGCGAGCTGCTGTCTGACCTGTGAGAAATATCCAGCTGGACAATAAAATGTTCCCCCACCACCTTCTGTTGCTGTCACCTGTTATTTCCGTGAGAGACATGTGAGCAGGGACTAGTTCTGATGCAATCAATGCAGTTCCCTGAAGCCCAGTTGAATGGCTCTGATTAGCACCAGCCAAATATCTGGGCCACAGACTTTCAGGGGAGCCTTCTTGTCTCAGAGCTATTGTTAATTCTTCCTGTTTATTGCAGTTCAGCACAAAGCCCTACAGCCTGTCCGCAGAGCAAAACAGCCAGAGGAGCTGAACCACTTTTTAGTGAAAGTTTCTTGCCAGCTTTTGCATGTTTCTCATATCAAAGACAAGAACTGAAATATATGCAGTGTGCCCAGTGCCAGTGTCCCCTCCTTCCAAATATTTAAGTATTAGTTTGACCACTTCACAGAGTGATTTTGAAGTAACCGTATCTCTCTGGATAAGGTTTTTTAACAAACATAAGGTTAGATTTGGGGACTTTAATATTTCACTTGCTAAAGGCAGATCTAGGATAGTGAGTTGGTAATTTACCAATACACTACACAAAGAAGTCCAGAGGGCCTGAGGTAGGAAAGATGCATGTTTCTCAAAGGACAGAACCACAGCCAGGAGCAGAGTCAGGCACAAACCTGGAGAAGAGAAGGAACAGGCACAGCCAGAGGAGTGAGGAGGACACAGTGCAGGGAACAGGGCTCTGATGGACAGGCAGACTTAATCATACCTTAATTAGTGATGTGTCAGGCTCCACAGGGAACACTCTCCCTTCCTCCCCCATGTTACTATTAGTGAGACATTTCCAGAGGTACAAAGTGCCTGGTGCCCATGATTACTCAGCAGGAACTACCATTAAAACTGCCCTTTAATGGCTCTGAATGTCATTTTGGCCTGACAAGAAACACAGTCTAAGACCTGGTTCCAGTTTGTGGTGAGAATTGCTCCTGCTGATCGGCCAAAATTAAATTGAACAGGTGCTCAAGACAGAAAATGGGCAGAGAAAAAGCATTATTAGAGATAGACAGTGCAGTGGTGCTGGCAGCAATGGGTTTACAAGCCATGTCATGAACTGTACCACAGTTCTTCTCAGTCTCTTGGCACAGCTGTAGAATATCCTGATTTTTGAGCTGTGGGAAGTGAGCAAGGCACACAGGGATGGGAATTACTTGGCCAGGGTATATCCCCTGTGGCAGGGACATGGGCAGAAAGGACATGGACTGAACAAAATGCAGCACAAATCTTTTAGATGAGGAACTACACAGAGAAGGGGGGCAGAGCCTGCCAGTTCACTCCGTCTTCTAATCCAGGAGCTAGGGATGGCAAATGAAGATGGCAGGGAAAGGCTCTGAACAAATGAAAGGAGGCACACTACAGATGGCGTAGATGAGCTGTGGAACTTCTTGCTGTGGGATGTTGTTGATGGAAAAGCCTTAAATGGGGGCAAGAGGAAGCTGCACAAGGTCATGCAAGAAAAATCTGTTGAAGGTTACTGAATAGGTAAAGACTACTCCAATTTAGAATACCCTTGGAGCAGGAATGGCTGAGGGCTGCAATTACTCAGAGTATCTCATAGTTCCTTGACATGTTCCTATAGTCTTCCTTAGGCATTCCCTGTTGGTTGCTGCTGGAAACAGTAATTAATATAATCCAGTATGGCCATTCTCATAGTTAAATGCAATTAAAAATTATATTGTGCAACAAAGTGCAGTGTCTTTAGAGTGATACTAAAAAGCTGTGACCTCTCTGAGCACCTTCAAATTCTAGGCAACATCAGCAAGGACAAACTGAGGGAAGATGGAGTTAATTAATTTTGTCATTCTGATGACCTAATACTCAGGAGTGTCACAGCACTTTCACTTAACATTTGACTGAAAAGTACATAGGGTATATGGGGATTGTCATGCTCTGACATATTTGATTTGCTTTGGGTTTGATGAGTTCTATTCTTTGGACAGTTTATCCTCGCTGGACACATTCCGAGGAGAAATGGATTTGGATATGAACCCACTTTGCAAAAAGAAAGGTGCAGGACTGCGAGATCACCCCACAGACACAGAGACCCAAAAACTGTTGCAGTGGCTTGTAACAGAGCCATCTACTGGCTCACACCGATACTGCCTGTCTCTGCTCCTGGGAAGGGTCCTCAGGACCAGGCTGCATCCTGCCTGTGCTCACAATCGGGGAATGATCCACTGGAGAAAGCAACTTTTAATAGCAAAGTGCCTGAGAGTAACACAGTCATGGGAATGGAAGCAGAGGTGATTCCTTGGCCTGAACAGCAGGCTGGCTATCGTGGAGGCCAGACAGTGTGATAGCTCTGAACACTAGATGAAGAGCATGGCCACAAGAATGGTGTTATTTGATGAGAGCTTGGAGCAGATGGGCAGTGTGGCTAATTAAAGGGCTAGGGATAATGTTTCCTAAATTAAAAAAAAAAAAAAAAAAGGCA
>VYZQ01067300.1:73945-84582 GCA_013400655.1 Mystacornis crossleyi | reverse complement strand
GGGTTTGGCATTAAGGATGCCATGCTGTGATGACACACAGAGACCTGGGCATCCTCTCATACTCAGGGAGTTTAGTGCTGTCAGCATGAAGTGGCTGCTTCATGGAGTCTTTGGTTTTGTGGGCGGATTTTTTTCCAAATGGCACTTTTTGACATGAGCACCAAAACTCTGCCCAGGAGCTTGCACGGTGTTTGTCCCAGTGGGCAGGGCAGGGCAGGAGGGGCTGCAGAGGTCAGGAGGAGCAGTATCAGGGATGGTGGACAGGCAGGGGTAGAGGCACTGGGTGTGCTCGGAGGGAGACAGAAACTTCCAACATGAGCACTGGCCGTGAATGCAGAGCAAAAGCTGAGAAGTGCTGTCCCTTCTCTCCTGCCGACTTGCTGGACAGCATTGCTGCTCTAGAAAACTGCACTCACTCACCAGCTGCAGAGCAGGCTGGCCATTCCTCAAGGTATCAAAAGCATCCTGATGTGTCCCAGCACTGCTACGGCTCCTGCCAGCTGACTGCTCACTGGGGGGCAGCCTCATACACCAGCCTTTTTTGGCCTGGTCCTTATGCTGTTATGAGCTTTTCTGCATTCCAGGCTTCCAGTGATTTTTGCAAGGAGGGACGTATTCCCCCACTCCTCCACTTCATCCTTCCCAGGGCTGTCAGTGCTGTAGCAGTGTGACAGGACCTGGGCTCTCGGGGGGTTTGATCTCCTCACCTGGCACACCCCACAAAGCTCTTCCTGGGATGGGCACTCATGTCAAACCAACTCGGTGACAGTGCTAAGTAAGGATCCATCACATTCAGGTTTGCTTTCAGAAATGTGGTACTGAGTGACAGTTCTCTTCATTCTTAATGTTTTTCTTCACCAAATGGTGGATGGAGTATTTAACAGAGGAGTAGCAGGGCACTTTAAAAGAAGAAAATATCATAAATATGCACAAGGGATGTTGAAAATGGATGCTCTGACGGCAGAGACTTTTAGGCTCTGGTGTAACATGACAATGTTGAGCAATTGGCAATTGGCCTGTTAATAAGCTGCTGGCAGCATTGCTGCAGATGCTGGCAGGCCCTAACATCAACCTACACTGAAAAACGTTTGCAAATGCAAAACAGAGGCAGCTGGTTATGAGTGCTGTTACAGCTACACTTAGTAGCTAAAAAATAGACCTTCCATCCTCTCCTGAGGTGTGCGGTTGGGGGGATATGTATCAGCAGTGCAGCCTTGGCAGCTCCTCTCCATTTGGAACAATTAGCTGAAAAAAACACGACAGAAAATCAATAGTGTTGAGGATTAATTAGCCAAAGTATGTACTTCAAATGAAAATGTTTGCAGTTTTTCTTTAACATGAAGCCTCGTGTAAGATAACAACCAAAGGGATGAGTGGCAGAAAGACACTGGTTCTGTGCTATCCCCACCATCAGAGGAAAAGGTGACACAGTCTGGTGTGTGAGGGTGTGCTGCAAACCAGTCAGCTCAGACACTGCTTGGTGGTGTTCATGTTAGAGATAGGAACTGAGTTNAAGCGACAGACGATGGCACTGCAGCATCGCCTTTGCTCTCCTGCTGCCATGGATGCCTCTACGGGAGCCGCTCATCCCCACAGCTCTGGCCCCCTGACTTCGAGCTTCAATTTAACGCTGGTTTTGCACCCGTTCTCCCTTGGAACAAAATTGTGCGTGGACCTAAAAAGGTCCCCTCCGCCGCTGGTGTGGGGAACCTGGGTTATGCGCAGATAGAGCCGCATTCCCGTCACTGCACCAGGCTGTGCGAGGGAAAATGCTCAGAGCCTCCCTTGAGAACGCACTTTCCTCCCCCTCGATCGCTGCCTCTTTCCCGGCGCAGTTCATCTGTCTCCATCAGGGTCTGCTGCATACCACAGGGGTGACGTTTTACTGTCAGTTTGTACAACAGTCAGTGTCTCTCCTGACACCGCTTAAGACCACATTTTCTTTTTACACAGCTACATCACACTGGCAGCATGTAATCATCCCATAATCACCTCATATGCACAGGTCTTTATCTGCTTCACTCAATTCTAGCGGAAGAGTTCCCAGCATATAGAAAAGGTTTTGTCATCAGTTCCTTACTGCGAGACCCTGAAGGTTGTACTGTGAATTATGCACTGTGAATTTCATAGTATTTTTATTAATACTTCAGTTCCTTAAACTCACTCAGTTTTTCTCATACTGCATCCCTAATTCTTTTCTCCACGGATGATGCCTCCTACCTTTGTGTCATCAACAGATGCCATTAATAATTCCCATAATATTTATTTCAGTTCACTAATGCAAATATTAGTCATTATCACCTCTGATGATCTCCATTAACTATTGTCTGACATGATATTTCTCACCTTAACATCAGCCACTGCCACATTCCCTTAGCCAACTCCTTCTCTACCACACAGTTTCCGTAACAGTAGTTTGAGTTTTTTGTGGCTTGCTCCCAAGCAAAATGAAACCCAAACAGGGGTGACTTTTCACCCCGCTTTTGAACAGAGCAGTGTCAGGTGAATTGGGCAGAACACAGCAAATCCAGTCTCCACTTTAGTGTCTTTTCATTATCCATTTCATTGCACAGAGCAGAGCTCTGAAGGCTTTGCCAGGGAAGTGGTGGTGGAGTGGGCAGCTCTTTGCTCGCAGTTCCCTCCTGCTCTCCAGAGAGCCAGGGAATGCTGCAACCAGGAACTCGTGTGCTGGGTCCTGTGCTGCCCTGGCTGGGAGGGAAATCTCTTTGCTCTTAGAGCAGCCAGCTCACAGTTGGAGCTCCAGAGGTGACCACGGAATTGTGCTCAAGTAACAGCATTCAAATCCTGCCTTGGCCACAGGGAAGGGCAAAGCGAGGCGCAGTGAATTGCTCGAGGTCACCAAGCAAAGCTGAAGCCTGTGCTCCCTACAGGAGGGGTGGGAATGGCATCCTTCCTTCTTCTTCACCTTCCCACTGAAACGTGAGGCCACCCAAGGGCTGCTGCTGGCTGGAGGCTGGGCTGGCTGCAGCTGAGAGCTGGGCTCTGATGCACACAGGCATCCTCACATGTTGCAGGCGTACACAGGAAGGGCTTGGCTTAAGTTTTAAACTGTTTCTGGTATTTTAGGCCAGTGTGCTTGAATCAAACTGGCAGGCTCCACTGAGAGCTTTTCCAGACAGTAGGGAGCACACTTCCTTTATTTTTCAGCAGCTCAGCTGGAGACATCCAAAAAAACCGTGCATTTCAAAAGAGGCTATAAATGAAATGCTTGTGATGTGGCTGCGCCAGCTAGACAGGGAGCTCACTATGTGAAAGAAACTTTATAGCTGCACTGCTGATGGGGACTGGCTTGTGTGGGTTTGTGGCAAACCCTGCTCCATGGCCCGGGGACATGATTCTGCTCCCCACACTCTGGGGCCAACACTTAATTAAATATTGCACAGCTTAAAATCTTTATAGGATTTCATTTGTAGAATATATAGAAATTTCTAGCCTAATGTACTTATGATTCAAATATATGCAGCTAATTGATGTTTCCTGTGGCTTCCAGATGGTCTAAAAGGAACATTTTATATTGTCCTGATTACTAGCACAAGAAAGAGATTTTAGGAAGGAAATGGAGCACTTCAACCTGACACAAGTATTTGCAGTACAGCAGACAGGGAGGTCACAGAGGAAAGGAAAGGACTGTCTGGGTGTTCTCTGCCATCAGGATGTCATTCTTGCTTTGCTCTCATTCTTTAATGATTTTTAGTGTGGGGAAATATAACTAATTTCCTGTGTTCTTACCTGAAGAAAACAACTGCTGCAATGACTAAACTGCCCACATGGAAATTATGGGCAACTTGGGCATCCATTTCCCCATAAAGGAAAGGAGTGTGGTGGGTGTGGCATTGTTCCTGCTGGTGTCTCCCACAGAGCCAGCAAGAGTCTGGTCCATATATCTTGACTACACTGTGATCAGGAGGAAGCGCAGAACCCGCTCAGGAGCATCTCTGGGACCCCAAAATTTTGCCCCTTGGGCTGATACAGATAAGGCCGCTTTAGGAGAAGGGTCCTTCCACAGACTGAATGTCTCCAGGGTGCCGTGCTGTGTTTCCAGAACACTGCAGTGGGTACTGATAGGTGGTTGTATGTGAGTTGAGGAGTGTATTTCTTAATCATTAGTGCCCCTGGGCTTGCCCCTAGTGTTTTTTAGGATGGGGGAGTGTTACTTCACAATCCTTGGTGCATCCTTTCCTATTACAGGTGACAGGAAGCAGGGGTGTCACTTAAACAGAAGCCATTACAAAGAGGGCTGTCCCATGCTAAGCAAACATTTTCTTTACTTTTTCACTTTAAAGCCTGAAATTATCAGTGACACAAAAAGCCCTCAGTGGACAGGTATCACCCCACATCACCAACAACTTGTCCCACTTACATCCAGCCTATTTTCCTCGTCTTGTCTTCTGACATATTATGATGGCAGTGAAACAGTCAAATCTTTCTTCTCATGCATGTTTCCCCACACATACACCACACACACACACACACACACACACTCTCTTCTTCCTTTCCAAAGTCTCTGATGGGCCATGTGGTTTGTCCTAAGGTAAGAGCACCAGGTGGGTATTGCAGGAGGAAGCGTCAGGATGCTCACATACTTAATGAATTCCAGAGGAGAGGAAGTTGAGCTGTTTGTGATTGACTTGGGTACATACTGGCCTGGAAAAGGGGATAAAATGCTGCTGGAGACTGGATCAGCTGGGCAAACCGGTCTTGCAAGGTTGCAGACAGCTTTGGGGTGGATCCCATCCCACTCCATCCTCCCTCCCACACCATTTACCACTGAGTAAAAATGCAAAGATCTGGTCAAAAACAGAGATAAAATTCTAAAGTAGCTCCATAGATGCTTTGTAATTGTGAATTCTGCCAGGGCAGAGACTGCAAGCATGTGTTTTGCTATCCAAACCTGCTTATATTTGAACCTTTTAGACGAAGATACTGGCCAAATGTGAGACTAAGGGCACCAAGCTACACCAAGACTTCTCCAGGAAGTTCAGAGAACGAGGTCGTACTGAAGATCAAGACTCAGCAGGAAGCACCATGACCTGATTGTATGACAATCCATTGTAATAGATAATAGAGTTGTTATTTATGTATTTCAATGGCAGTATTTAAATACTGTATTGGCAATAAATCTAATCATAATCATTGACATAATCACTGTGTTCTGGTTCTCACAACTGGCTGAGATCCTTCCCTCAACTACTCTGCTACAGGTATTCTTTCTTCCCTCCTCCTTCTAGCCAGCCTATGAGCTCCTGGGCAGGTTTCATCACCCCAACCACAGTGATAAAGCACCAGTGACTCCCAGACCTCTCGTAATTCCTTACAGACAACATACAGTGTAGGGACAGATCCTCTCAAACTGGTGTGTGCATCCCTCACAGGCCTTGCCTTGCATGGCTGACCTAGCAACCTGTTTTTCTCCAACCTCTGATAACCCTTCCCAGATCAGCTTTGTGAAAGACAGGATCTTGTAAAGACCTTCCTTTCCATTATATTTTTTTGCCTTGTTAAGCTTTTCTTCAAATGTGCTCCTTTCTATTTTCCTTTCCCCTCCCTCACTGGTAATTTCTACCCATGCTCCAGTCTTCAGACATGCTTTAGGATCAGCTCTAAAGTGCACACAATTCCCTTGGAAAGGTTCTTGTTGCCATGTTCAGAAGAGGACTGAGAAGCTAACTGGAACTAGTACCAACATGATCAAAATCGTATCTTGAAACTCCTTCCTTCTTGCTGCTGTTCTCTGGAAGTACCTGTTGTACTAAAACCAAACGCTGTCTGTTTTGACACAAAGATTTCACAGGTGCGTAAAGGTCATTCCTGTGGCATACTCAGAGGCACCTCAGCCTTGACAAGGCTGGTCAGATTGCTGTCTACCCTTACCTGGGCCTTCTGTTTTTAAACTGGAGTGATAACAGTTAGAGTCCACTGACACACCGACTTAGTGATTGAGTAATCACTGACTTTTTAAGCAACGAAATGACTGAGAGAATGCTCTGAGGGAATGCAGCAGATTTGGTGCAAGCTCTGTCTGTCAGAGAAGAAGTACAGTCAACCCAGTTTGAAATCACTCCTGAAGACACAACAAAGGGAAAAATTTTAATATTGTCAGAAAATTATTTGAAAATTCATTCCCATGAATGAATGCTCTAGATGTGGCTCAGAGAAGCTGTGGATGCCCCATTCCTAGGAGTGTTCAAAGCCAGGCTGGAGAGGGCTTTGAGCAATGTGGTCTGGTGGAGGTGTCCCTGACCGTGGCAGGGCAGTGCAATGAAATGACCTTAAAGGCCCCTTCCAACTCAAACCATTCTATAGTTCCATTATTCAGTGTACTCCCTGTCCTAGAAGTACTTGATTGCGTAGCTGAGGAACAGAAATAGCACTACCTGACCTATCTTCCCTTTTAAGCACTTCAGTTGAAAGGTTGGGGTGTTAGGCAGTCTCACTGTACACACACTTCTAAAAGGTAAAAATGTGTTTGGGAAACAGGGTCATGAAGCACAATTCAAAATGCCAGATAGATCAGAGGCTTTCTGTCTTAGCTGCTCTAAGACAGAAAGAGGCCCAGTTCTTCCCCAGCCAAACAGTTTGCTGTGAATATTTCACACTGAGCTGCGTACAATGAATCACACAGCTCCTACACTCATCTGCACCCCGGGTCACCCAGTGGGGATTCCTCTGCTGCTGCCACTCAGGGCAAGATGCTATAATAAACCTTACTAATAATACTGCAACTTTGTCTGCTAGCACTGTGCAGAGTACAAGGAAGCCATTTGTCTGGAAAAGGCTGAAAAAAGTTTGGACAAGACAGTTTCCTCAGCTCTTGCATATCTTTGCTTGCTATCAAACAACCTTAAGCTGCTTAGCACTTGTTTTGTTGTTTTGTTTTGAGGGTTTTTTGGTTTTGTTTTTTTTTTTAATGTTAAGGCCTAAAAAGATCTTTTGGGAAAAACACAAGAATATATTCAAAAGGCAAAAAAACCTCCCATTTCTCCAAGGCATTCCACATATTGACTGGCGTATTTCTGCAGGGCTTTAAACAGGGAAAAGCATACACTCTCCAAAGCTCACAAACATGTATGTATTTCTTTGCTGATGCATACAGGGGCAGGAGAAGTTAGCATCTAAAAGCAGGGGCGTTTTTGCTGTTATCCATCAGAGCTCTGATCATCTCCTGATATTTCAATTAGTTCCGTTATTAAGGACAGAGCAGAATTGGGGTTAGAAGGTGTGCCAGGTCGGAGCAAAGGTTTGCTGTCTCTTCAGATGAGTTGTTAAACCTGCCCTTTAGCAGAAGCTCATTTATTTGGCATTTTTTTCTTGCTTTTGCCTGGAGAATTGCTGGGGACCAGGGTGAAGACCCCTGACTTGTAATGTGGCAGCAAGTCCTGTGTGTCCTTTAGTCCTGCCTGGCTGAGTGGGAGCTATGAAACGGGTCTCCATAAAGGTGTTTCTAATTGAATTGGTCCGTAGGAGGAAGGCAACTCCTTCGCTGAAGCCTTTGGCCTCAGTCCCATTTGCTCCTTGCCCTCCATTCCCCGGTTCCCTGCTCGGGAAAAGAGAGGCAGAGCACGGGGTCAAGAGCTGCCTACACAGTCCCTGCCCTGCTGCCCTGCACTCCCCCATCCCTGCAGCTCCTGACAGGGACAGCCTGCTTCTCCTCCAGCTCCAGAAAGGGGGGATGCTGGCAGAGCAGCTGAAGAGGAAAAGAGAGGGGGGGGGTGCTTTTCTCCACTGATGTTCACACACTGCTCAAGATGCTGCATCTGCCCAGCTGGGCAGAGCTGTGGGGAGCCAAGTGCTTTGCCCCAGCATTACTGGATTTTGCCTGGCATGAGATTTCTTTTTACTGAGATGCTCAGATTAAATTGTCTTGTGGAACACCTTGCAGCGCCTTCCCTTTGTTTTTACCCAGGAGCATCTCATGCCAATGTGAATCTGGAGCCAGTATATTGGCTTCAAAGGGACAACAGGTTTGCCTGAGAGCAGAAACAGGCCTCACCACAGATCGTGAAAAATTTGGGATGTGTGAGGTTCCTGCACATTTAAAAACTGCATCACAAAGGCTGGGCCAGATTATCTGTCCTTTCCTTCCAGCTCCAGAGGAAATTGGGAACACCTTGATCCTTTAGGGCTGACAGACCCCCTCAGCACGAAGCTGACCACAGAGAGTGAGAAGTGGGTAAAGCCAGCTATTATTGCAGGCCCCAAAATAGCATCTGAGGGAGGACATGTGGCCAGGCACTGCTGAGCATGGCCTGGGCTGGGCTGAGAGGGGAGCAGCCTCTTGCTTTGGCCCAGAATAGAGCAGATGCTCTGGGGCTGCTGCAGGGCTGCTTGGGAAGGAGAAATGCTCTTCTTCTGCCATTACCAGGGAAAGGGGGACACTGTGGGTGTGGCTTTGTACTTACAGAGAGGATCACAAAGCTCAGAGAGTCCATCAGAGATTAATCAGCCAAAGGTTGTGAAACTGGACACAACAGGGTCCCCTCCTACTGGAAAGGAAACTTTATTGTTTTCATTGTAATAAAGAAGCATTAATTTCACTAGGTACCAGCCTGTTGTCCCTCCCAGCACCAAACTGGGTACTTTACTGAGCAGCTGGAAGCCACATGGCCCTGTGTGTTTGTTTTAGCAAAACACTTTCATATCTTACCTTTGGATCCTTCCTAGGCAGGTGGTATCACTAACAGGGGGTCAGTCAGCTGCACCATGCCTCATTTGCCTCCTTCAATAAATGGCAATTTCCATCCTCTTCACTGTTTTTTTGTTTTGTTTTGTTTTGGGGGTTTTTTTTTGGCAAATAACAGCACTAAGAGACTCAAACACGTTCTGGATTGACTGGTCTAGGACACACCACACCCTGTGTTTTCTGAAAGAAGCCTATCGCCCCTTCCCCTAGCTCTGCCCTGTCTCTATCCTTAGCCCTTTTTCAAGTAAGGTCACTTGGTTTGTGAGGCTGCATTTGTGCTTAGACCAATGCAATATTATTGTTATCACACTAATTTTTCTTCCCTTCTAACACTGCAGTGTGGTGTGGTGCTGATCTCTGATCCTCTCGGCACACACAATTTTTAAAATCAAATTAGAATGGACTTCTGCAGCAGCCACATGTACCACTGAGGTGAACTGCTTTGATTAAACAATCCTAGTGTTGGGTAACTTTTCCAAAGAAGCTCTTTCTGGCTTGAAACAGATGTTCTGTTGAACTTGGTCCAGTCAAGGCAGTCCCAGCCCTATGGGTTCAGCTGCCTTCTCCTGCTTGACTTGTACAAGCATATCCCAGCTGGAATTTGGGTCCTTGCATAACAGAGCAGCAGCTGCTGCTGGTCTCCAGCACCTCATCCCACTGCTTACTGTGGGGACTGTGTTCCCACCAGCAAACCTTGCTGCACGGGGTCAAGCATGGTGTCTCTGGTGGGTTGTTGGAACAGGGAAGAGCACGGGCTGTTATTGCCTTGTCTCTGGATTCTGGAAGTAGGAGCTGGTGGTCCATGATGAGACAAAGGTCTGGAGAGCGAACACAAGAATGGTTTGGGATGAAATCCATCTCTTTCTCTGAGCTGGATAGGATTCTCACTCCTGTTATGGGGTATCAGCAAATGGCATGCACTTCTTCAGAAACGTATGCTAATTGGAGCTTTTAAGTCATTAGCAGGTCAGTTTTATTACAGCTAGACGTGGTGGGCACTGAAGTGACTGTCTGACTCTTCAAGTCGGTCCCAGCCATGACGACTTTGCATATCAAGCACTAAAACATGGCTGCAGCTGAAACCTCTTTGGTGGTTTTGCGTTCTGGTGGGTTTTTTTCATTCCTGTTTAAATGAGTTAGGGCTGAGGCGACAGCATTTTTATTTAATCCTGGTTATTAGTCTCTAAAGTTTTCTTTAATGAAAGCCAGATCCTGATGCTCTTACTCCTTTGAATCGACCCAGACTCAAAGGGGTGACACAGGGAGTAAAGAGCGACACAGCTTGAATCTGGCCCGTGTAGATTATGAATTCCTTGGGTGCTGAGATTCTCATATCATTTGCCTGTGAAGTGCCGTGGTGCCGCATAAACAATAAATAAATAAATACAAATTTTCATCATCCCTTTTAGTGTTTATTGTCTTACAGACTTGGATAAAGCAGCATTTCCCTGTGTTGTAAGAGCAGCAATGCCCTGGACTCTCAAGGAGTTACACAGGCAATATTATGCACCTGACTTAGTTAATTAACAAAGGAGAAGCCACGTTGTGAATGCTGCGTTTGCTTCCCACTGGCTTCCTGCATGCTGTGCCTATCAAAAGAGAACAGAAAACATGTGTGGAGAAATGAAAGAAGCCTCTTTGATTGTGTGGACTTTCTAATAAGTGGCACTTTGCATTTTGTAGATCAAGGTCTGGAAATAACACTGGCAGTAATTATGCACATGTGGCATGTCACCTTGATGCACTGGTGTGGAATTGAAGGGGAGAACAAATTTACATAACTAATCACTGACAAACAAGATAAAGTGATTGCTATTAGCAAGTTAACTTTTCTCTACAATTACCACCCTGTGCTATGTGAGATACTCCACCTAGTTATCTCTGTGAAGAACAAGGAGGGCCTGCTGTGCTTCAGATATCAGCACACTGCCATTTT
>VYZQ01067300.1:36562-65215 GCA_013400655.1 Mystacornis crossleyi | reverse complement strand
TCCTTTTTCCCACTTGGAAAGAGTGTAAATAAATGGGAAAACAACCTACATACCAGAGCACATTTCTTCCCTAGTTAGAGCACTGAAAATCAGTGTGAGCTTTAGGCATGAGAGCAATTGGATTTGAGGTGGAGAACGATTGCACTAAATGGTGTCGGTACTTGTTGAGCAATGTTGAGCAATGCTCTGCTGCCACTGCTCCTTCGGAAGCAGCCTCCAGTTGCTCATACCAGATCCAGCAGTGATCAGGGAACACAGGAGATCCCAAATAATTTCACATCAGATGCTGTTCTAATATTTCATCTGAAAGCCTGCTTCCCTTTTCCCTTGTTAAGGGGAAGCTTTGGAGACTTGTGCACCTTCTTATCTTTAAGCAAGGCTCATCTAATGAGAAGGCAGAATGGATAAAGGGAAATGTCCACGTCCCTTCCCAAGGTGAAACTGTAGCGTTGGTACAGTCAGTCTCCCACTGACTCTGCTGGGCTTAGAGCAGCAGCTGGGAGTGTTCTGCCACAGGTTTCAAAACTGTGTAAATGCTTTCTTCCAAAGACCTTTTCCTGGAAAAGAGTCAATGGCAGAAGTAAAATCCAAACGTCAGTGCAACCACACACATCTGCAGCACATCTGTAGTACCCAGCAGCCAGGGCAGGTGCAAGACAGCCTCTCTCCATGTGCGGTGGTGTTCCAAAATCACTGCAACTTTCATATACAGCTCTCTAAAAAAAGAACAAAAAGCACAAATGAGCTGAACACAAACAAGCTGAATGCACCACTCTTTGACTGCTGTGTCACGTGTTCCTGCCTTCACATAGTTCTGCCCTGTATTTAGGAAATGTCTCATAACTGGTGATCTTCCATCAACTTGAAAACACTCATGAATTCAGGACTGCAAAACACTCTTGGTGCAGTTAAGTATAATTACTCCTCTGCTGTCTTTTTCTCTTTCTTCTCCAACTAGAGAAACAAAGGAGACAAATTAGTCACCAAGTCCTGCCACCTTTTTTTTCAGCTGTACAGCTCTTTTGTCCTGGAATAGTCATCTGGATTCTTCCTGGCTGAATATTGTACTGCTTAATTTGGGAAAGAGGAACAGATGCAGGTGTGAAATGCTTTGTATCAAGACTTGATAAAGGAAACAGAAACAAAACCTACTGGCCCTCAATTTGCTAGTCTGAAATTGTTAAGAGTAATTCATCACAGAGGATTTTTCTGCTGGGCATTGTCAGTAGTAAGCTGTGTTTTAAATTATCTTTCACAAATCCACCATGCCAACCCAATCCAGAGCAAATTTGGGCGCTTTTTTTCTTTTTTTTTTAATAGGTTGGTATCTCTTTTCTAAACTCATGATGATGAAAATAAGTTTGCGTGTATAGCTTAAAGAAAAGAAAGAACCGGAACTGTTGAAATCTCTGTGGTTTATCACCGTTTCCAAAGCAGGGGCTGGCTTTCTCCCAGTGCTATCTCCACCTTCCTAATCAGGGCTGAAAATGGTGCAGAGGAAAGCCAGGCTTCTCCCTGTAGCACTGGCATAGAAGTTGACAATGGTTTTGGTGGTTTACAGGGATTTTGCTGTCCTCAAATCTGCAAGAACTTTTTAACGTTTCTCCAACAATTACGTAACCCACAGGTAACATTTTTCTACTAAATTGTACCCCTGGAAGAACTATGCCTTTCCACAGATTTTCATGGATTATGCATTCACCTTGATCAACTTCCCCATTCCTCCCTCAAAATGCGTTACAAAAAAAAGGGGGAAAAAAAAAGTTCCCAGATAATTTGTAGGAGCGCATTATGCTTGCTCAGTGCTGCCTAACAATTAGTGTCACTTGGCATGTTACTGTCTTTTTCCTCCTAGAAGCAAATTCAATAGCTGTTTCAACAGAACGGGGGTGGCTTTGGCAGCTCTGTGACCCAGATACAAGCCTCAGTTTGAATGTATTTTCAGCCTTGCTATCTTGGCTTATCTCGAGTTGGGAATCTGAAGCTCTCTGTGAGCATCCAGCTGCGGCGGAGTTAGGCAGCTGGAGTCCTGGCTGCTTGCTTAGGGCAAAACGTGAGGGGCCAAGCTGCATTGCAAATGCCCTTGGCAGCTGCTCAAGGGAGGGAGGGGAGGAGAGGAGGCAGCAGTACTTGGTTAAACAGATCCTGGAAATGAGGAGGAAAAGAAGGCTTTGCTGCACCTGAGCTGGGGAGATGCTTGGTTTTTATGGGGGCAGGGTTATCTGAATAAAAGGGTTTGGGTTTGGTTTGCTTTGAGGTCCCTCTTAGCTCAGCAGAGTGCAGGGAGAACAGGCACAGCACAGAGCTCCTTTCTGCTCTCAGTCCCGGACCGGGGAGCTCTGCAAAGCCTCGAATGGATTCAGGGGGGTGTAAACAGGGGGATTCACACCATCCTGCTTTCATCACCTGTTAGTCTGGGGAACGGCAGTGTCCTGTCAGAAAGTGATTTAGAGCAGGGATGGATGCTGCCCTGAATGTCTGCGCTCTGCCGTGTCCACAAAGGGCTCCACAGGGACAGGAGCCAGCAAGTCAAGTGCCTCTAATGGGACAATGTATTCATTTTCCTGCCTCCAACTGCTGCCGCTGCCAAGGATGTGCCTGCGTGCCACACAGCCAGCCTCATCCTCTCCCTGGCTCTGTCATTATACTGAATTTTATAGGCTGGCAGAAAGGTGGCTAAGCCAGCTTGTTGTCACCTAAGAAAGCTCCTGTTGTCCTGGGGAGTTTCTGACAGCTTCATTTGGGCAGCTTTGTTTGTTCTCTGTGCCTTATTAGCAGCACAAATGGGTGGAAAATGGACCAGCTATCCAACCTCCAGCATACGATCTGGGATAAGCCAGTTCTGGTAACATTTCCCCTGCATTTTGTGACCACCTCAGGAGGTGGGCGTTGGCATGGCTCAGCATCACCTGCTTGTGCCTCACTTGTGCTGTGGACTGGATCCAGCAAAGCTGGAGGAAGCTTAGCAGGTAGCAACAATGCAAACAGATTGAGAGGATGACTGTGGAGCTGGAAAACATGCCCGTTATCTCCAAATCCAAATGTCTGCCCCTAAACATATCAGTCACAGTGACTGGACCAAGAAAGCCTGTGGTGGTTCTTGAACCAGGTAGAGCTGGCTCCAACCTGTTAAAACTTTCATCACCTTGATAACTGCAGTGCAGAGAGGTGATGAATTAGCCAGTTTAGAGATGTGCACATCACACAAACCATAAAATAACATTTTTGCCTACTCATACCCCTAACTGATGACTTCAAATGACAGAATGAATAAACAGAGTTTCCAAAAGCTTTAAGCGGAAATCTACTGTGCTTATTGTCTTGTTTAAGGAAATGGGGAGAAATTAGCCCATGAAGTGTCCAGTTCTGATGCACAGCATTGTTTAATCCCAGAAATGGAGAATGTTGTAAAGAGAACATGGTCCAGTCAGTTAAAACAAAATATTAATCATGCATATGATTGATACAGATAAAATATATGCATACATATGCATACTGAGCACCCTTTTTCACCTACAGGTTGTCATCAGATTTCCCTAACCCGGTGACACCAACTTCCATTCTCTCCCTTTTCTCCATCTGTGTCAAGCACATGACTGGATGTATTCATTTAAAGTGAAGAAGGATTAAGATGCTCAGAGTGAAGCATGTCCTTCAGGGGTTTGCTGGACAAAGGCCAGAGATGTGAAATGCTGCTCCTGTCTTACCACATACATGAGACATCCACTAATAAACAAATAAAACAGGCTTTGTCATGTGCTAATGGCATTTTTCCCCCCAATTTCCTAACCTACATGTTATCCAGTGCCAATCTTTCTGGATGCCAATAAGGAGAAAACTTCATTAAAGTAGTCAACATTTTGGTTTTCATTTCGTTCCAAAATTACAACTTTAAGAATGATTTCCCCTGAATCTTGCTTTTGTGTGTGTCTTGGCACCTACAATGGCACCATTTGTAGAGCCCTGAGAGGAGCAGAAGTGCTGACACAGAGAGCTTCACTCCAGCAATGGGAAAGTGCCATTGTAATTAACTCCAGGGATTCTCTTTGTTGCTGGTAAAATTATGATGTGTTTTCCCCCTGTAACCTGAAGAATAGCTCTGGGGTTGAATTTTTGTCCCAACCCTTACTTATCATTTCACATGCATTAAAAAATAAATATATATTTTTTAACTGCGATCCTCTGCCAAAACTTGTACAAGCAGCAGTTCACAAAATAATATGTTTCTCCTAATTTATGCAAAGAATGGAAAAGCACTTTCACTAACACTACAGATGGCTGTGCCCTGTCTGTAGCAGCCACGTAAACACTTCGGTGGAGATGTGAAGCTTCTGTGGTCTTATAACACAGCTACAGCACCTACCAGCTCTACTGGTCTGAAAACAACGGCCCTGCCACTCTGAGAGAGCCTGATGGTCAAACTATTTCTGTTACATTGCTGTTATTTTTTCCAAAGCACTTGAGAAACCAATGGTGCATGAGCCCTGACTAATGCTGAGAAAAGCTGCTGAAAATCCATACGGATTGTGTGTTGAATAACCCTGTTTTCCCCGTGTGACAGGCACATCCCACACCACAAAATACCACTAATATTAGCTCCTGCCCCTGGTTAAAAATCATCAGCTGTGAAGATGGACGAGAGGGTGTGTCCACCTTGAGTGGGAGGGATGGCCCTGTGATCAACAAATAGGGATATTTCCTCTGGGGTCAACAAGCTTTGGATAAAACCTTCAGCTAGCAGGAGCTGCCTGTGTCCATCAATCCCACCCTCAAAGGCTGTCCTGGTGGAGAGTACAGTGGACCATTCAAGTCTAGAGAAGACAGGGTTGCAACAGGACAGCCAAAACACAGCAGCCATCCAAAACACAGGGGGCTGGTCAGGTTAGCCATCTCCTCTGGGACATGGCTCTTGATGCTGTTTATTCCTCTTGGGTGGCAGCTCAAACAGCTTTCTTCTGGTGTTTAAACAGAAATGTAAGAAAAAGATCCCCTGAAAATAACCACCACAGTCCCAAAGAGCTGAAAAGACCCCATTATCTTGCAGTATTTGAACAAACACCTTCCCACCTCTTAAACATTTGTGGTTGCATTGAGTGTCTCAGCATCTTGGGTGTGTGCACGTGTCTCTGGCAGGCTCAGCATCTAAGCAGTGTCCCTAGGAGCAGATACCTTCTGCTCACTTGAGCATGTTTCACTGGATGGGGAAGATCAGTGTCAGATAAAACATCTGCAGAGTGGGTAAGTCACTGGTAAAGCCTATTTCAGCCCCCTCCTCCTGCTGTTTGGCACATACGCTGCATACTCTGTAAATAAGGAGCCTACTTATGCACATAGAAGAAGGGGTCTGATGAATGGCAAAGAGATATAAACTGTAGGGAAGTGACCCTAGAAAATGCACTGGAATCTCTTCTCCCATAAATAATGTGGCTTTTAACCTGTGGATGAACACCCAAGTCTTGTGCTGAAGCATGTCAGTGAAATTCCTCGCTGTGTTAGCTTGATGGGCTTCGCACAGCAGAGGCAATCCAGGCCTTGTGATGGCTTTGGATGGAAATGCAGAACTGAAACACTGAAGAGTTCCCCTTTGTTGAAAATTGCTCTTCAGGAAAGAGCCAAAAAATCTTGGGCTAAAACAGAGGCCCTCTGGGACTTTCTGCCCTGGGCCAGCTGTTGTCAGGGATCATGACAACAGCCTGGGTGCACGAACTGCGCAGATCTCATTCCCTCCCAAGCCCTTTCCTCCACTGTTTAATAACCTTTTATGTGAGGCTCCTCCCAGTTACAAGCTCCAGCTCTGGCTTCCCATTAATTCCACTTAAGAACCGGACTGGTGGTTTGGACAATTAATAACCCAGTAAGTGAAGGAGCCTTTCACCTCTGGGTTGGAAGTTCAGACCCAAAGCACAGCAATAGTCTGGGGAAGTCGTTAGCGACAGATGGCTCATCTGCAGCCAGCTGACGTGCTGGGTACCCCCCTCACTCCCCTTCTTGCTGCTCAAGGCACTGTCACCAGCTCCCACGTCCCCTGAGCTCCCATGGTTACAGGGACAGCCTGATCCAGGCAGGGGAAAGGCTCCTCACCCCTTCCAGGCTCTGTAACATGGTGTTACGCAGTGCTGGGAGGGTGACACCAGCTTGTCCCAGTCCCGTGCTTGCGACCAACCCTGTGCATTCAGCAAGCATCTGCAGGTCAGGCAGACTGACCAGGGCTGGTGTCCAGCACAGACTATGCTCCAGGTGGATGGATGGGGTCAAGGCTTCAGCTTGCCCAGCCCACACTCGACAAATTAAAAATCTTTTTCACTCATATTCAGACTGAAGCCTTATTTCTCATGTGGCTTAAGTTACATTCTAGCCTGGAATTTATTCTCTGTGACCCAAATTAATGCCTGTTTTCATTATCTGTGTCAGGCTGAATGCAGAGAGAATTCATTGCTGCAGGAAGTGGTTGGATTCCCAATACTGGAAAAAACAGACCCCCTGGCCCACACACAGCTGCCTGAAGGACAATGCAGAGGCATGCACCCCTTATCTACCCCTAGCCAGGGCTGGGAACTCTACTTATGCCACCCCCATGAGCCTGTTCATGTATGCACTGTCTCTCTGCAGATGCTGCAGACAACATCTTGTCATTTGATTCCTGCACCTACAATGCTGGACACGTGGGGATGCACTAAAAAAATCCAATCATCATCTCAAAGTCCAATTCACATTCAAAATGCATTTCCATTCTGCCCTCTGCACTCCACACAAATGACTCCAGGTGGATGCAGGAAGCTGGCACCTGTATTTCACTGGGAACTGCTCCCCTCAGTACTCTGCTGACTGCAGAGATGCAAAAAAATGCCCAGAAAGCTCCTGGTAAGCCATTTAGTACCTTTCTTGTTGTGTGCGCTACCCTGCGCAGGTGGGAGTCAAACTCACAGATTCCCAAGTGCTCTCTGCACCCCTACGCCTGAGTTAGAGACCTTGCAGCAGAAACAAAGCAGGTCTTTTCCTCAACTGGCAGAGCAGTTCTTTAGAGCAAACCTGCCATCACCAGTGTCCTGAGCTGATACTGTGGATGCTGACAAGCATGGGGAGGTTAAGATGAGGACATCCATTTCATTCTATTTCTGGTACAAGGACAAAAACCACTGGTCAAAGGGGAGGGCAGACAGTTCAGCATGGTGGCTTCTCTAAACGCTGCAGCTAAATCCAACTGGGCTCATGAGTCAGATGTCCTTCTAGCATGGCATCAGACAAATATCTGAACTGCAGCCTACAAAGAGTCCTTTCTTTCTATTTTAAGAGCTGTGTGAACAGAACTAGAATACTGCAGCTATTTTCCATTATGATTTATCTCTCTTAAGACACTTAGAGTCTGCTCTGATCGTGCAGCAAAATCCCAGGCTTGGACAAATCCTCCTCACACGGTCAGTGACTTCTGGTGAGAAATCCCAGAGCAGGGAAAAAGTATGAAAAGAGGACAGAAGTTGGTGGTGAGGAGAGAGAGGAAAAAAAAGGGAAGGTAGAGAAATAAATGCAGATGATATGTCCAAATTCATCATTGGAAAGGAAAGAAGGTATCAAGAAGTGCAATCACAGATGTGAAAAGACAACTAGAGGTTATTTGAATCATTAGAAAACATACAGTGTGTCACACAGCTCTGTAAACGAGGTTGGAAACAAATGACAATGTGACTTCAAAAAAGCTCATGGTGCTTTTTAGATCGGCTGGACCTGACATGTCCAGCCTCAATAGCAGGGTGCCTCTGGGTACTAGGAGAAAGGAGCTTCAGGTCAGACCCAAAAGCTTCTTTGGTGAAACCTCCCTTCCAGGGCAGTGGCTCTGCTCCTCTCTGTGTTAAATATCTCCTGGCTCCACCAGAAATTGCCCCAGCCTGCAAGGGAGGTCTCCTCCACCACCCGTCTGACTCCAGAACTTTTCTGATTCTTTTATAGAAGGAAGCTTTTTTCCTCAAGCCAGGCTGAAAACCAACAGGTCTCTCTTCCTAACCTCCAAATTTTATGAAGTCACTTAAGAAGTTCAGAGTCTCTAATGCTGTTTCCTGAGGCAGGGTATTTAATTCTGCAGTACAATAGTCTTTTGAAGAAGATACTGTCTGCTGAGAAATGACCCACTCTGCTTTAAAAGCAGGAAATAAAGCTTCAGGTGTCAAATCACAGTACTTTTCATTCACTGAAACAAGACAGCACATTTCAAAAGATCCACAATAAAGCCCAGCAAATAATTTTTTCTCAGAATTTGCCCATAATTGACTGAATTCTAGCAGAGAAAAGAGATAATGAGAGGCTGCTTGTCTCTTGACCCAGGCCAGCAGCAGTGCTGCAGGGCTGTATCTAGAGAGTAAATTGCACCAGCCCTGTCCCTCTGAGACAAGGGGCAAGAAATCTGAGAATGAATTCAAGGTGTACGGAAATGAATGCAGGGGTGTACGGGAAGGANGAAAACATGCTGCTCCAGAAGCACTACTCCTGTACTTTGTTTTTCTGTAAGAATTTCTTATCATGGTTTGCCACAAGAAAATAATTCTGAAGCAAAACTAGCAATGAATTTTCCCATACCAACCCAATGAATCCACTAACACAAACGTCCTCAGTGCAGAATTTCCAACACTGACAGTACTGTAGATCTTTCTCTCTCCAGGGTATTGCTCTCTTCTTGGCAATAAACCAGGTCTGCCACGGTGGGAAAATTCTCAGCCTTACCTTATACACAGCAGCTCCCTTTTTGCTTGGGAAGCAATAGAGAAATACACTGGAAACTGTTCCCATTCTCTATATTTATTTTATTATTCACACAAACGTGAACCACTAATCAGCATCTAGCTTAAATCACCACAAACTTCCTGACTAGCTTGCTTTGTCTTTTCCCTAGGCAGCCAGCCCAGCTGGTTCCCATAGGTACTAGCAAAATAAAATCCCGAGTGAGACAGAGATCTAACATTTGATTTTTGCAAGCAGAAGCTTCTGGTATTGCAGCCCAATAAAGCATCAATCAGCTCCCAGCAACGTCCCTTCCTTCTGCTGCATCAGCCCAAACCCTCCCTGACCTGCAATCCCACTGGAGGGTAGGAACCTCACTGAAATATTGAGCAGAATGAAAACCATTCCCATCAATACACACCGTTACTGTGAGTTATCATTTTGTTCATTCATTATTATGCACAGTGACAGCAAATGCCCAGAGTGAGTAAAAGGCTGTGGTGGCAGTCTTCGAGGCTGTCCCTTTCCACATGGTTTTTATGCTTAGGCGGCATGGAAAGAGGGGACCACATCAGCTGGGAGAGCTCCACTGGCAGTAATGGCACTGCATTGATTTTAACTTGCTCACCTCCTTGTTCCTCGTGCTGAAAGAGATGCTGATGGCATCTGTATTGCACATTTAGGGCTTTCTTTGCTTCCCTGTTTAGGTCATATTTAGAGAAAATGTTGGTCCCTAATCCCAAAATGGTTCACAAGTCTCTGAAATGCATTCACCTGGCTGGTCTCAGAGGGTGTAGCACTGCTCTAAGGGCAGAAGGTGACTGCCTTATGGAGCCCATCACCATCTCCTCATTTTCTATGACACAGGAAAAATCTGGCCTGGGATGGTACTTCCTGGTAGAATTAGGTATTTAAGGTATTGTTTGTTCATCTTGGGGACCAAACTACCTTGGAGAGAGGAGACTGACCATGGGCCAGATTACAACTATCTCCCCCTGAGCCAGTCTGAAACCAGTGCCCACAAAATGTCAGACACCAACCCTGGATGGGAAACAGAAAAAAAGGGATCCAGCATAGCCTGCTGCCATACCTGACATGCAGAGAGTGCTGCTCCATGCTCTGCAGGCTCCACCAGCTCCAGATGAGTAACTGCAACTTAGTGAAACAGCAACCTTCCACCTGTGTCCCTTGACAAAAGAGATGAGTATCCTTAAATGCAAGTAGGCGCAGCAGCCCCGAGGGCTTTTGCACGGAGCCTGACAAGCTGCTAAATGCCAGTTTGGGTCTCCTTTTGGCCTTTGCCAGACAGGAGGAACTGAGCAGGTTAAGACACCAAAGAAGGGCTTATCATGCTTAATGTCGTACATGCTGGGGGAGAGGTGGAGGCTTGACTGCACCCAGGAGAGGAGGTTGCAGTGAAGAGGAGAGTTACTCCAGGACTGCTGTGGGTTTTCTTCATCTGCGCAAAATGACCAGGAAGCTGATGGCTGAATCACCCTGTGCACGGCAGAACCTATAAAAAGTCGGAGGTTATTGCTACTGGGAATCTTCTGTATAAAAACAGAGGAAAGAAAATAGGAGCGGAGCTACAAGCCTTTGTGCAACAAACACAGACAAAACTGAATGACCCGGAGGGGTCCTGCAGGCTCCTGCACTCCAGCTGAAGCTACACAGGACCAGGAAAACAGAACGATGCAGCTCAGGTGGTGTGATAAAAGATGTTGATGTCTGCTGGGAGAGACTTGCAGTGGTGGCAGGAGTGGCCCTCCACCAGATTTAGCTCACCAGGGAGACGAACTGCTCTACTATGGCTCCCTCCAACCTGTGTAAAAGTTCCACCTTCAAGCATTTCAAAACCAAGAGCAAGTGAGAAACCTGACCCATCTGGCTCCCATCCTACTTTCTTATACATCTGTGTCGACAGTGTTAATATCCTGAATGCTCTGGATGTTTTCCACAGCCTTTGTTTGGCCAGACTGTTCCATTAGTTACCTTTGCTACCACCTTAATGAAATGGGATCTTGCAATTCATTTTAAAGTGTTAAGGACAAACACAGGGAGAAAGAAATACAAATGGAAGAATAAAAGGGCAATCATATGCTTATGAATAGGAGTTCTGATGTCTTAAAAGTACTGCTAGAGACATGTATAATGCAGTTTATTTCACTGAATACAAAGAGCTATGCTTTTGGGTACAAAACAAGTTAAAGCCAGGCTTTGGATGGAGCACTGGGCAGGGAGTCAGGAGACTTGTCTGTCCCCTGCAGGGTGCTGCTGACTTGCTGCATGAGCTCAGGCGCGTCTCTCACAGCCCAGAGCTGCAGCAGCGTTTGAGCATCTCTATGCTGAGCCCTGCAATGCCAAAATGACCCTCGTTCTTGCACACGAGTCACGATGGTTTTGGCAGAGGCAGATCCTCACTCTCAGCATGTGTCTCCCTCCTCTGCCAGGGGTCTGTGTCTCAGGCGGGGGTGATGGAAATTGCACTGCTGATGAAGCCCCGAACAGAGGATCCATATCCCAACCTCCCATCCAGCTTCGGGCCAGCACAGCCAGGAGCTGGGGGAAGGAAGTGGCAGAAGCTGGCAATACCTCAGGTGGCTGCAATTTCATTTGCTGAAGCTCCTCTTTAAAAACCATAAGCAGAGACATCAAAAGTGACAGAGCGGGGATGCCGTCCTTCACCAGCCCGCAGGGTGCAGGCCCCTGGGGACCAGGGTTTGAAAGGCATTTAAGATCCTTAGAAATGAATGTAGCTACCTCCAAAGTATCTTTCTCAAAATGCTCCTGAAACTAAATGAAGCTGTAAATCATACAAAGTTTAACCAGCACGAGGTGTTACAAGGCCTAAGCAGCTTTAAAAAGGTGACATCTGTCCATTCGCCTTTGCTGTGTGTGCTGTCAGAGCCAGTGATGTGAGGCCACAAGCCCACCCTGAGCATACCCTGGTCCCATTTGTGCACTGCTGTAATAGCAAGTTGAGGGTCCAGATTTCCATCTTCCCAGCCCTTCTCCCATCCCCAGTATCTTATCAAGAGCTTTTACCAAGGAGCACACAGAGGTTTTTTTGTGCAGGACACAGCACTAAGTCTTTTCAAGATGCATCACAAACAAATATTTTTGTTCTCACAGTCATCAAGCCATTTGGGAAAACACTTTGCCACTCACCTTCTGGAATGCAGATGTCTGATCATCTATTTAATTTACAAGCCTGTTTATCATAAACTTATAAAAGGTTTTTCAACAAGCAAAGGAGCAAAATCGTTAGATGTTTCAATAATCACTTCACGGGAGAAAAAACAAGTGTGGCACAAAGGCTTTCTCTGTGATTGAAGAAGAAAGATGTGAAAAAAAAATGTTAGTAGTTCTTGAAGAGTTGAGGCAATCTCTAGGAGTCTAATTAGCTGAAAATAAGCCCTTTCATTGACTTCTAAGTAGAAGAAATGCAAAAGGAAGATCTATCTATTCAAGATGACAAATGGGACAGAAGTAATGTTGTGTATCTATTCCTTAGAGCATTTTGGATTATGCACAGTTCTTCAAGACCTAACCAAATCTGCATTTTTTTTTGGCTTTTAGCAAGATAAATTATGAGATGGTGAATATTGTACATTCTATCCTGAAGTAAAATATCTATGTGTCTTAAGAGTGTCTTATTTTTACAGCTCAAATGAAGATTCAGGTTCAGTCAGCACAGATAGATTTTTCAGCTGGAGCCAACGCTAAAAGAATATTTACATTCTTCATCTGATTGTAGAAAATACCTAGAAAAGCTGCTCTTTTGTAACAGTGTCAGGTTTCAGCACAAACCATGACACAGCAATAAAATTTCCTCTTTATTAGTCCTTTTTTTTCTGCCAGACAGCACACAATGAGTACTTTATAGCCCCAACAAGCTGTGCAGAATTAATATGACACTAAAGCTCTATTTGTTCAAGAAAGAGGCACAGGACTGAGGGCCCAGAAGAGGCAAATTTGACTTCCGCGGTTAATTGTTTTTCCACTGCATGTTATCACAGCAATTTGAAAGCACTGGCTAATTGGTTTCTACGATGGGGCTGTTACACTGATAAATACAGCCCTCCCCACGATCTGCTTTAGCTACCCAGGCTGCACACCTGTGCGTGGCTGTTTCCATCCAAGCTCTGAAAGCCCCTGGAAAGAGCAGTTCCCCATCCATCCCGGTCCCTGCTTGCTCGTTCCCAGCTGTTCTCCCGGGTGTTTGCGAAGGTCGGTGCAGCTGCTCGGTGGGCGCTGAGCCAGGGGGAGCCTCGCCCTCCCCATCCCTGTGCTCCTCCCTGCAGCCCCTGAGAGATGGGGCACCCCTCAAGCCTGCGTGGGCCTGCAGCAAACCTTGGAAGAGTTTGGTTCCAAGGTCAGGGGAGACCTCAGGCTCTGGAAGGAGCCCAGGGGCAGGCTTGACATGGGCACGTGGGGGTTTGTGTGCCCCCTTCCTGGTACCCTGCAGCACATGTGCTGTGCCAGCTCCCAGCAGCAGGCAATACTGGCTTCGGCGGGCTCGGGAATGAAACAGAAATTACTCTTGGATAAATTATTCAAATAATTGTTTCTATTTAAAGGGACTTTATGGACATCTCAGTTAAATAAAATATGAAAGTGGCATGATGAAGCATGTAAGCATCCTCACCCAAGCTGGGTGGGAGCAGGGGGCAGGGCTCAGTTTAACATCCTCCCTCTGCTGACAGTTACGAGCCAGACACCAAATTCTTGCCCCAGACAAAATGCTGTTTTATCTTTTATTCCTTGATAAAGGCAGCATAATGAGAGTCTGTTGAGAAATATCGGCAGCCTCTTGCTGGCTGTTGATTTGGGGCTTAGTCCGTTGTAGGATGTTTCAAATACTGATAAAAGAACTCTGTGCACTAAGATGGCAATGATGGGGCACTTCAAACAACATGTTCTCACTTGCTTCCTGGCATGGTCCAGCCTGTCCCAGAGAGCCTCTCCCAGCCTTGCCCAGCCACAGTTTGGGTCTCCAAACTGGGAGACATCCCATAGAATCACAGAAAATCTTGAGCTGGAAAGGACTCACAGGATCATTGAAGTCCAGCTCCCAGCCCTGCACAGGACACCGCAAGAATCGCACCATGTATGTGAGAACATTGTCCAAACACCCCTTGAGCTCTGTCAGGCTTGGTGCTGTGCTAACTGGAACTGTATTTCAGAGAGAAAAGTAATTAAAAGCATGGGCTTGAGCTATACTATTTTCTAAAAGCCAGAGAAGAGGTTTCAACCTATTTTATACCCTGTTAAAGAAACAGCCATCACCTCTTCACCCATCGACTCTTCACATGTAAAAGGGGAACAAAAATGTCTTTTCTTTCCATGTCCAGCTGTAAGTAGGAAGGCCACCTTATCTGCTGTCTTGTGTGAAGATCCAGCATCTTGTACACCACTCAGATTCTCTTGCAGCTGGTAGACATTTCTGCAGTTTTATCAGCACTATGTCTAATTCCACATGGCTCAGTTTTCACAAATGTTGCTGGCTTGGCTCTGGTTCATTCTTTGTACAAAAGAATTAGCTAAACTGCTGGTGGTTTTCTTTCAAATCCTATTTATACTTCCCTCTCACTAACTCTCTAAGTGGAATGTTTTTTTGGTTGTGTTTTTTTTATAAGGCAATTTATATCAACACCCCACCCTCCCATAAATATTATTGTTATCTGTGATTAAGAGCATATGTCTCAGTCTGGTACATCCAGTGCTATTGCAGAGTTATTTCCTAATTGTTCGTTTGCAGTAGAGCAGAGAATTGGATTTTAAATACGAGCTTTGTTGTGTAGGTCATGGGGTGAAATTGGTTAGCAAACCTCGGTAAACAAAATCAGTTGTTTTTTGTTATTGTTTTGGATTAGACAGATTTATTACTTTATCTCGTATTGGACAAGTCTTTTATCTCCAAGTGTGGCTACTTGGTTCAAGTTGTAGATCACCCCTTTCACATACCCAAAGCTGAACCCCTGCTCCTCAGACACACTAAGAATTGCCCATATTCTGATGTGGCCTCATGCTGCAGCTTTATGTTCCTCAACCCTTCCCCATTCAAGCATTTAAAAAGATGCAGGTTAGACCTCAATATTACTGCTAAAAATTGGAACTGACAATTCTCTAATAAAAATGCAGTGGATGTTAAATCTCTTCCTTGCAGATAAACTACAAAGTCTGTGGCATCAGGAATTTATACAGGAGGAGTTGCAAAGGTCTGAGAGCCATCCCCTGACAGTTAGGACAGCCAGGGAGCAGGATAGCATCTCCTGGGGCCAGAGACCTGTCCCAGCCTATGAGTATTCTGTCAATTTCTGTCCAATTTTCCATTCAGAGCCACCTTGTGAGACATTTTTAAAAGACCCACAAAATCCAAACACCAAATTTTTGGATGTACCCTAATTCACATCTTCTTAGCCATCAAATTCCTTCATCTGTAATTGGCTGTGCTCCTCTTGGCTAATGAATTTGCCCTACAACCAAATTTACCCACTGCTGTGGACAGTTTCATGTTGTCTCACCCACTGGCTTTGTCCAGAAGGGGCAGGGAACCAACCCTAGATGTGAAACTGCAGTGTTTGCTCCCCTTTTTGGATGTTTCTCCTCTGCTCTTGGCACAGATTTGAATTTTAATTGAGAGTGCCTCAGTCTGGAGGCCTAAATCCCTACATATAGTTGATGGAGATGGGCATTTTTTGCTGGAAGTTGTGCCAGGGCCCCGACAATTGCCCAAAGCTGTGCATGTCTCCCACGAGACTGCTGCACATCTCAGGTCTCCAAATGGAGCCAGCAGCCAGGAGCAGAGCTGCTCTCCTGAACAGCCAAAGGCTCTAAGATCACTGTAGCAAGTCTCATGTTTTCTGTAGCAACAGGGTTAAAGGATGCAAGGGAAAGCACTTCCCAGGGGCCAGAGGGACTTGGCTGAGTGCAAGCCTGGAAGGAAGGATGCGGTGGGCAGGGAGAGAAATAGGGCTATAAATCCTCTTTATTTCTGCTCTGCCTTACCAAGTGTCTGTGCAATTCCTCTATTTCAGAAACCAAACATTTAGTTTATGTGCAGTAAAGCCTGGCTTTCCAGAGCTGAAATGCCTTATTCTGATCCCCCACAGGAAGGAAGGGCATGGGCCTGTTTGCTATGAGGCCCTGGCCACCCCAGCATTCACTTTGCAGTGATCCATGGTGGTCCTGGGGTCTGAACATATCTCCTGAAAAGTTCCTGGAGCCAGACAGCCATGCTGGCAGTTGGCATGTCCCTTACAGGGGAAAACACAGGGATGTCTGCAGAACTGGCAGCTGCCATGAGAAGTGTGTGAGGTGGGCAGAAAGACGAGCAGGAGCTGCATGCTGTCCAGCCTCTCTGAGGAGTAGAGCTACCCTCCCTCTCCTCACAGGTAGCTGAAATAAAATTAGAGAAATCTACTCTTTCAGAAAATCCAGGGAGATGGGAGAAGTACCCCAGTTGTGCTGTGTCTGAAGGCAGCAGTAGAGCTGCTTGTTCTCTTCACGATGCAATGGAGGGAAGGAACACGGCCATCTCCTTCATGATTTGTCTCTCATGTATGACTTATTGGCTAGAATATATGTTCAGGTGACAAGGCAAAGGAATAATGTAATTACTCCTGCCTTAGCTGCAAGCACAATAAATCTACCTGTTGTTCTCGCTGGGGACATCTAATTAAGCAAGGCAGGGACTGGGGAAGGAAGGAAGGAAGGAAGGAAGCAAGGAAGGAAGGAAGGAAGGAAGGAAGGAAGGAAGGAAGGAAGGAAGTAGCATGAAATATACACATCAGAAACGACATATAAAGGTGAGGAGCTTATTGCATGGTTTAAACTCTTACCTCTCTACTCTTCCCAAAGTCCATGTGAATCCCCCTCCCCACAGCAGCAATCATCCCAGGCTCTCCAAGGAAATGGGGGAGCACCACTTTATTGCAGCCTGCTGCTGGTTCAGCCCACTCTGCCCCCACCACACCCTGTGGAAAGAGGTTGTTTCAAATTAGAGAGCGAAAAGCAAGCGAAGGTGCTGCAAATGGATTTGGCACCATCCATCAGCTCCGATTTGAAGTGCTTGTTTCCTTCTCTCCTCTGTTCAAAGCCCTTCTGGAGGGCGCCAGCTGTGCCTCATGTTAGCAGTGTTTTACTGGGCCATGCACACTATAAACAAAGGGCTTTGCATCAGGACCTTCAAAAAATCACAGAGATCCCCAAAACTCACAGACTAAGGGTGGCAGCACCTGGCCTTGGGAAAAAAAAAACTTCACCCCAAACACTGTGCGGGGACAGTTGTCACTGTAAAGGGTAACACGTCTGTCTTAATTTATTTTCAGATGCTGATAAATTTGTAGCTTACTTTTATTGCCCAAGTAGGGTGTCAAGCTTGTTTTATTACATTTCTGAGAACCAGAATGTGTAAATAAAAAAAGGGGGAAAGTACCACTCGGCCACTTGGCCTTTTGGGTTTTAAAAGACTGTTAAGAGTCTTCTGTGGAGAAAATCTAGCATTATTTTCACCAGGGCCCCTAAGAGTTCTTGCTGTATTCAGTTTTGTCAGGCAGGGAGGCTTTACCACATGTATTTCAGAAAACCTGAATGAAAAAAGAGAGAGAAAAGAAGAGAAATCCACAGTGTCTGCTCTGGATATTTTCCCCCTTGTTTCTTGTCAGCAAATTACAGAATTTTGACCAGCTCATTTAACGTATTAAAAAGGCCTTTTGAAACTTTAAAGTAGCCAAGATACTGTAATAATACTAGAAAACCTCACACAATAGTAGACAGAAAAATGGTTAAGAGCTTTTATTATGGAATCATATGAAGCCAATGGACTGTGCACAAAAAGGCATTTCAGCACCAAAGCACTCTGTCCATCACTGGGGCATCAGCCCTCTGGCTATTTGTTCTGATAACAGCTCCAGTGAAACTGGGGCTTTCTGGGAGTATGTGATTTTTGTCATTGACTCCAGCAGAGCCATGATTTGGCTGCTGAAGGTCTGAGGCTAATGGGACTGAGGTGAGCAGTGAGAGTGGGAAGGTGTCAGTCAGCTGGGTAAATCAAAGCAGCCAGAAGAAGAAGGTCAAAACATCTCTCTGCCAGCACTGAACAACTTGGGATGGCAGAAGCAGAGGATTGTCTGGGCCATGTAGGGTGTGGGACTGACTAGTGCCAAGGGGAGCCAAGATAAAGAGAGAAGCAGAGAGGTATTTTGGCTCTGACACAGCGTCTGACCTGCAGGAGCAAGGAAGGGGCTTCATTTCCTGCCCTACAAATTAATAGAGTTCAGCCCATTTTGGGCAAGTCCATCCCAGACTAGATGGCATCCAACTGTCCTGTCAACACTCAGCAAGGAACTTAAACTTGCATCATGATTCCTCAGGTGTAGCTGTTCCCACCTGCCTCATTCTGCAAGGACTTCTGCATCTTTAATGGGATTACACACAAGCGTAAATGCTGTGCTCGAGGGGCCATGGCTTTACTAGCAGTGTGAGGTTTGTGTGGAGCTTTGAAAAGGCCAGAAGTTCCCCTTGCAGGTTGAGGCATGGCTCAATTTTACTCATCTCATGTTATCTTTTATGTCACATGACCATCTTGTTCTCATTTGAGCTCTATGAACTCACCACAAGCATGCACATGGCTGGAAAAGGATTTTGGGTTGAGTGACAAAAATGGTGAGTTCACGGGAGGTTTTTGGTCATCAGGTGCACTTAGTCAATCAAAAGCTGGACTTTGAGAGACTTATGGGAAGGAAATGTTGATAAAAATGGGAAGGAGGCAGTGGTAGGGCAAGAGGGGAGGAAAGAAATGATTTATGATGAAGCCAAGGCAGCTGATCTGAAAGAGATAATTATTCTTCTATAACTGGCCAGGGAATGGGGGAGCCATTATGTGGATGAATGGAGACAGCAGAGGCAATTTGTCAGCCTGACTTGTTTGAGTGAATAACTTCAATTTCTCCTTGTCTTCTTCTAAGTGATTTTTCTTTCATCGTCACATAGGAATGTGCTTTACATTTCAAGCTCTCCTGATGCTTGCCTCAGTGAGGGAAGAGGAAAAGGAGGACTTTTGCATGAATATCAGCCATGGGTTTTTTTGCGGCAGTGCCCACTGGCACTACAGAAACTACATGTGCATTGTGCCAGTTGTTCCCTGTTTTGGGGGATTTCAGGTTTGGTTGTAAAAGCTTCCTTCCCAAAGAAAATTTGGAATTCAAAAGGCCGTCAAGGAGCAGAATATTCCATTGTTCTTTTCCAGTGGATAGAATTTATTTTCTTTTTTGATTGAACAAAAGGTGTTTCTAAAGCTTTCACTTTACAAACCTAAAGCTGCGTGGCATGTGGATATTGTGCATTGCACTTCCAAATGGCTGGGAGTATTTCTGAGAGCATTTGTGGCAACAGCTCCTACATATTCTACATTGCTAAATTCTTCCACTTTCTCTAAGGAGCAAGAGTCACCTCCAGGACTGGGATGAAAGCCAGACAGGGGCTGGATGGGGAGGAAGCGTAGGGCTGGAGATAAAGCACAGAAAGAACTCCTGTGTCTCTGCACCTGAACACATCTGTGCCCCTGCACTACCCCTGGTGGCAACCAACCCCAAAGGTGTCCCTCTTGTAAAACTAAATTGGCTGAATGCCATGAAAAAGATCCTTCAGGAAAGATGTTGACAGAGCTCATCAGCATGGTGTCTCTTGTATGTCAAAGGCCCATGTGGATTTAAACCCATTTTTTGCCTTAGACCCCCTCAGGGCTGGTGAACACTTGCTGGGCACACCTGGCACACACGGACATCCTGAGCTCCCAATGTTTGCTCCCATCCTGGTGTAGGCTTGTGGTTAATCCACTCTCTGGGTGAGGGATGTCCACTTAATTCCTCCTTCTGCCCAAGCAGGTACACACCAACATCCCTGACTTGCAGAAGAGTGTTTTGGCTGACAGCTAGCACTTCCTCACATTCAGATTCTGGGTTTTGGGGTTCCTCCCTGCAAGGTGGAAAAGAAGGGCTTGGATCACCTCAGATGAAAAGCAGAACTGCTCCTGACTCTCCTGCTTTGGAGGTGCATCCTTTAACACTATTAGAGTCTAGACAGTGATGCAAGTAAAAAGCATTTTTCTTGGTTTTGTTTTAGGAGAAAAGAGAGAACCCTGTGCTTTGAATGGAAGAAGCCCTCAGGTGCACATGATTTTTCACTGATTTGGTCTTTTAGTGACCCTAGGGATTAGCGAGAGTTTTAAGAGCACCTGGAGTTATGACAGCTTTTGGAAAATGCTCCCTCTGGCATAAGCCTGGCTGTAAGCACATGGAGAGCCTGTCCTGCTCCAGAGACTGCACACAGTCATGCTGCACCCTTCCAGTGACCCCAAAGAGGAGCTGCAAGTGCACCCCTCCAACTACTTTCCATGCCAACTCCTTGTTACATGCTAAACTAAACTCTGACTTCGGTGGTTACTCAGAGAGTAATTCCACACCCTCATTGGTCTTGACAAGGAAATTCAAGATTGAGTGTCCTTATGGTTTCCTTTTGAGGCTCTGGCCAAGCTCACAAGCACTGTCTTCTGTCCCCTGATGCGCTTGCCTGTCCCCTTTAGAGACCTCCTCCTCATTTACCTCTAGTGTGGCCACAGGTCCCCAGAGGGAAACAGGCACTTCCAGGGACAGAGCTTCAGCTGGCCTGTTCGGGGCACCTTCCTTAGAATTAAATAAACTGCATGCCAAAAATGCCTGTTGCTCTCCACTGGCTGTAAAAGGTGAGAAGCTGAGATGTGTTGTAGTGCGCAAGGCAATTCGTTTGTACTGCACTGGACGTTATTATCTCTGTACTAACACTGTATTCCTGTAAGAATTTTGCCCCTTAATGTGGCCCCTTTCCCTTCCCCCTCACGTAAGCGAGAAGTGGCCCCTTCTCCCTCCCTTCCGCTCCCCACATTCGAAAAGGACACCTCAAAGGCATTTCCCTCTCTTTCCTTCTGGCAACGTTGCAACAAACAGCTCAAGGGACCTGCCCAAGGAAAGGGCGTCCTCCGGTCTTTTGTCTTCTGTTCTCGGTCCCCCTGCTCCCTTGGGGTTCTGAGCTAGCCAAATTATAATCCCCCGGGACCAGGGTCTGGATCAGAGATGCAAACAGATTAACTGGGCACACCTGATGTAACTTCCCTGAGATCCGTCTTGCAGCACTCTGGGGAGAAATAGCAGAAAATCTGATGCAAGACTTTGTCACCTTCTTTCTCTTAGGTACATTACCAAGGAGGCAGGGAAAAGGAATAGCAAAGGAACAGCAATGGGGGGGTGTGTGATTACTTGATCCCTTGGCTGCTTTTGGTGTTTAGATAAGTCATGTTTCTTATATCTTTTGCCTGGATGAGCTCATAAGTGCAAATACTTGCAGCTTCAAATGTGTCCATTCATTATTGAACAGGAAAGGGTAGTGGAGCACTTCTGTCAGAGGCTGGAAATCATAAAAGACATAAGTGATGGTAGTAAAAGCCAAGCTGTTATCAGAGGAAGAAGGGGGGTGGGGGGGAGGAAGGCAACCCTTCTGCGTTTATTCCTCTGAGACACAATTAAAACCCTGAACGAAGATTTTCGGAAAGGACCATGTTATTCCCTCTGCTTCATGTGCCACACTCAAAATGAATTATGAATTTGCAAGAAGGAAAGTCTTTCATCCCAGCTTTAGCTATTTGACTCAAAGTTTAACACTAATGAACCCGTGGGGCCCTGTTCTCCACAGGCACCAGTGCAAGCCACTGGTGTTGGAATGGTGCAAAGCCTGGGTGAGGGGAGGGACAGCATCACCTCAGCGTGGGGCATGGATGTGCAAATTCAGACTTGAGGTGGTTCAGAGAGAACAAGCCATCAGGGATTAGTTCAGAGTTGTTGCTACACACCCAGAGGGAATGCCCTCTCTTTCAAAGGCAGTAATTCATTTTTCATGATGGTTTGGACTTGGCCTTCTTCTTCTCCCCCCGCCCCCAAACTCTCGGATTTGCGATGGAACAGAGATATTAGAGGTGATGTATGAGTTATAAATAATTATCGTCTGTCTCAGGTTGGAATACGAAATAGGATATTTGGAAATTAAAAGCCAGCTTTATATGGCAAATACTTTCCATTCCTCTCCCCTAAAGTAAAAAATAAAAATGTAGGCCCAAAGTTTGTAAAGATTCAGATTACCCATGAAAAATGGACAGTGCCTTTCTTCAGCTAAAAGAGTTACTCTCTGTCAACCTAAATGCATTTTTATTTAATGTATTTAACCAGATCAGCACCCCGGGCAGCCTACAAATGAAACACCAACCACAGAGCTTATGCATGGAACCCCTAAGACATCTTTCTCTCTGTTTGATATGACTGACACATCCCATCCTAGGCATAATATAATCATCATTATGTTTCTAAACAGTCAAGGATTGTAGAATTTAAAATTCCCTGGCTGGAGAAGAAGTTTTCTGTTCATTGTAGGAGTTAATGCTTTTTTATTAGGGAAGTTAATGTAATATTGATTTTGCGGAGGGGAAAAATATGTTGCCATATTGTGATAGATGCAAAAGGTGAAAAGGCTTCATAAAAAGAGATTAATATTTTTTATTCATTTAAAAAACATTCCCAACAAATGTGCAATTGCCCAACATGTGAAGATTTTTCTATGAGGTTAAACATTTTACCCTGTTCTTGCAGCTACAACTCTTTTTTCCCTCTCCAAACACACACATAAGAGAAGAGTAATGTTATTCCTTGCTATGAAGTGTTAAAGTTAGGTAGCAGCTGTGATGGTATCAGCCAATATGTTGCTTTTAATGATCTCACTCATACATTATGAATGAGGAAATTGCAAGGCAGGAAAACATAGTGAACATAATCTTTAACTGTTCAGCTACTAAAGAGCTTTCTACCTGAAAGTTACAGTCCCTCTGACTTTCCTGTTTGCAACCACAACTTGACATCATGCTTGGCTTTATACCAGTGCAAGCCAGAGATGTGGTCAAACCACAGGCCCTGTTAATAGTTCCTCATGAGTTAAAAAAACCCTCAAAATTCAGTTCACAGTTTAGATGCAGTTCACTTTGTTACACCCCAATAAAATGAACCCAATAATTTCAAAGCAGCATGTTTGCCCACCAGACCTCAGCCTGGCAGGAGACGTGCTGTGAGTTTTGATGCCTGTGTTCAGCAAATGGAGGTTCTTTGGGGTGGACTGCTTAGCTTGCAACTCCTGTTTGAGATGGCACCAGGAAAGAGAGTGCTGAAGGCTCCTCTGTCAGCCACTAGCTCTCCCTTTTTCAGGGCTGGACAAGCCAGGCCAAGGATGTTGAAACACCGAGCCTGACCAGCAGTGCCAGCCAGGCACCAGTGGATGGGGCCCCATCCACACCGTGACAGGGTCACAGGAGCTCCCTGGCCCCCCATCCCTGCTCAGCTGGGTGCCACTTTCCTTGGCAGATAGGCACTGCCTCTTCTCTGCTCAGGGTTTTGCCTTCACTCTCTTTTCCCTCTCCATCTATTTCCTTTCTCACCCTGAACAACCAGGAGCTGACTGTAAAGGTGTCCCATAAAACTCTCCGGACAATTGCATCATTTGTTCTTTCTTCTTGGACTGATATTTTAGCCCTGATCCCCCAGAGATGAGAATCAGCTGCAGAATCCTCTAAGACTGCAGGAAATTGCTGTGCCTTACGCCCTGTCCTTCCTGCCTTATCTCTGCCGGATGCAAGGAAGAGATTATTGCCTCCTGCCTCACAACAGCCTTTTGGGTCCCTGAAAACTGACATCCCTGACCTCTCCAGCCAGGTTTCTGGCCCTTGGGCTCTTGGAATGGTTGCTACTGGCTGGCCCATGCCATGACCCATTGCCCCATCCCTGGGAGTGTTCAAAGTCCTGTTGGATAAGGCCTCAAGCAACCTGGTCTAGTGAGAGGTATCGCTGCCCATGGCAGGGGGGTTTAGATGGTCTTTAAGGTCAGTTCCAACCCTCAACATTCTATAATTCTGTGTCCCACCACAACCACGCCTGTGCAGGAGCCCACCATGAGCACTGAGAGCTGTAAGTAAATCACAACCTGGCTCCTCTTCTTGCTTACAGGTTATTTTGCTGCAGCATAAAGGACATTCCCAATTCTCTTTATAGAAATGAGTCTCTTTCCATCCTTCCACTTTAATAGTTTGCTAAATATATTGGGATGTATCCCCTTTCCTTCACACTGGATTGCAACACTCTCCTCGCTCAATAAAGGATTTGGAAGATTTTTGCTTATTTGTATTAATTGCATAACAAAGGCATTTCCATGTCCTCCAGTTTGGGGCCTGCTGGGGTCAGAGAACAGGGAACACAGAGCTTCTTCCTGTGCATCTCTCTTGCTTTTCAGCCAAGAGCAGCGGAGGGGAACACAGCAGTGGAAGAAGAAAGGAAAAATAACTCCACCAAGCAAGGAGATGCTTGGAAGAAAGTTCTGCAACCTTCAAGCCTGAATTTTCTTTGTGTGAAATCATCTAAAATCAAAGCAGGAATCACAGAGAGAAATGGTGCAGCTACTGCTTTGCAGGAAATTAAATTAGATCATAATTTCTCTTACTAATTTTAGGAAACCATGACTCTAGATGCCTTTCTGGATTATATTTATATGCAAATATTTTAATATGAATGATATACTGGAAGATGGGTATTCACTGCCCTACTTTAAAAAAAAAAAAATATTTACTTCTGCTTCAGGAGACAATTTGTGTATGGAGGGCAGCCAGAAGGAGAATGTCAGACATGCTGATTTTATCCCTTGTAGGCAGGTATGCTGAGCTACTCCTGTCTTCACAGCACGGCACACACTTGAGAAGAAAAAGAAAAACATAACGCAATCACCTCCCGGCAGGGTTCCCTTGTTCTCAGCATAAGGATTAGTGAAGACAAGATGGAAAATGCAATGTGCAAAGGAAGAAGATGGGCAGAAAAGCAGCACACTGTTCCTTCTGGTGCTGCACATGCCTGCAGAACATCCTCACGTACACCGTGTGAGCACCAAATAATACGTGGTGTGGCTGGATGCTTGCAAACATCTGGGGCAGCCACCAAATCTACACCTGTGGGCCCTCAGACATCGTCCCTGCTGAGGACACCTTGTATCCTCCCTCCCCACTGACCATCCAGGCAGGCAGTGACCCTGCAGGGATGTCCTCTCCAGGGCTTTATCCCTTGGGACACCCCACCTGCTGCAGCCAGGATCAGGTGAACGCTGGTTTTCTCAGTGGCCGTGAGCTCTTGCTGGAGCCCTGATGGCAGGGGATCTTAGAGAGGGGCACCTGATCTGGGTTTGATTAGAGGAGGAGTTTCAGGTGGTGCTGGGCAGGTTCTGGGAGTGTGGGGAGGTCCCTGCCTTGGAAGGGTTCAGTCCTTCCCTGAGGCTGAAGAGCAAATAGAAATTGCTACAAGGGGAGCATCTGCCATCCAAACTTGGTGTTGAGGTTGCCTCTGAAAGTCAGAAGATGCAAGTTTAGGATTATGCCTTAAAGAAATCCTCTCTTGGCCACAACACCCTCTCTGTCCTCCTGCTGCTTCGTTGTAGGCATGTTGCCTCACAGCCGGTGGCAGTGATCCAAAGCTAGATGTGATAAAGTGTGACCTTCCTTCCTATTCCTCATCATTCTTCATTTTTTCATTAAATCCCTCTGCCTCCCACTTGCCACTTAGAGTGAGACAATGACTCATTTGTTTATAAATTCATTTACTTATGCTTTGCTTTCCCATTCTCTGCTTCTGTACATTTTATGTCTCTACAACTTCCACGACTAAAATGATCTTTAATTAAGATGCTTCTTCTAATCTGAACTTTTGGCACCTTAACCTGCATTTTTTTCACCCTTCATTATTGTAGTTAGTGGCTTCTAAGAAGAGACAGTCGCCTGCTTATAGTCACTATGCTAATATTACATATCAGATAAATGGCAGTGTTTAATTCCTCTTGAGAAGCAAACAGTGAAAGGTCTTAAAATAAAAGACAGAGGATCTGTGAAGAAGGCTTTGTGTACCACTGCACACCTGTGATGGATGCACACCCCTTAACCAAATTAGGTAGTTTGGTACAGGCTCCAGAGGGGATAAAGGCCTGAACCATAGATGAGCCAAGAACTCCTCCAGGAAACACACAAAGGAACAGGGTGACCCAGTGAGTGTCGATGCATATGAGCTGGGAACACCAATCATGCAATTAACAGATGAATAGAGGGTGGTTTTTCCAAGACTCATTTATCAAGGAACAAAGAAATTTGTGAGTACAAGGAGTTTCATGCATACTTTTCCCATTGTATGCAGTCTGACTACAGGCCAACCACTTTATTCCATAAATATGACAGCCTAAGTGAGCCTTCTCTGAGCTCTCCTGCCAGACAGGGTGGCTGCATGGTGGGGATCTGCCTGGAGCTGCGACACCTCTCAAGGCTGCTCCTTGAGGCAGAGTGACCTAACAACGGATCTTGGGATGAATCCAGCTCAAGTTCTCTCTAAACTGCAACTGGACTGCAGGCCAGGTGAGTCTCCCCTTGAGCAGGGTTTGATGTTCCTGTCCTGAGAATGAGATCCTTCCTAGCCGAGGGCAGAGCGACCCCTTACTCACAACAGGTCCTCAGGGAGTGACTAACAGCAAGCTGAATTCACGCCGGAGAAATCCATGGAGCCAATTCCATTAGGCATAAACCTTGCCCAAGTCTGAGAATGAGATGAGCTCTAGCTGCACCTGAGCTCCATCAGGAGTTTAAAAAGCACAAGGGTCCACCCGAACCTTGTGACTGAACAGGAAGGCCTCACCCTTTTGCATCTTCAGTTTCTCTTTAATAATAATTCTAGCTTGATTCTAACTTGATTTCCCTGTGTATGTTGTTTCCACGTACTAAATAATTAAGTGAACTTTGCCATTGAACTTTGTTTATTGCACTTTCACAAATTCATGTTAAACCCACTTTTCCTGATAATACCTTTGATGGTAATTCTTTAAAGGATTTAAATCATTAATCCATGACAATATACCATCCCAACTACTGTCCTCCATGAGGCTGTGCAGTGCAGACCTGTTGGCCCTGCTGTGTAGACTCCTTGACTGTAATGACATAGTAACTCAAGTGAGGGAAAAAATTTCAAAAAATATAAAAAAATCTACTGAAGGTTTCTCATTACCAATCTTTGGGATCTTTTGATGGCTGCAACACATTGCAGTTCAACTAACTGCATTCTCTCTGCCACTTGCTTATGTTTGCTTCTCTTTCGCAGGAAAAATAAAATATTTTCTCAGGCTGACAGACAAGGATTCATGTTCTGCTCTTTCAGTAATTTGGAAAATGAAAATATACTGCTCACAGCTTTTTGTTATTTTTAACAGAACAATATTTTATCCTTTCATGTCAGAAGCGAGACAGATTAATGGCTTCTGGAATTTATTTCCAATGCTGATTTGGTTTCCAAAGTTTTGAGAGCAACGAGACAGATCTGCAGTCCTCCCTCCGTTGGGAAAGGGAAGTGGCATCTGTTCCTGCTTTGTCCTCAGAGCTGCCAGTGAGAGTGTCTGGACCAGCCATCCATTCTCTGCCAGTGCATGTAGTCAGCCAGAGGGCCCTTTTCTGCTGATGTAAATGAGAATTGGCCTGAAAGTGCTCTAATACGTGGTAAGGAGCCAATAACCCTTCAGCTTTCTGAAGGAACAAGAGAGTTTTAAATCATCTTTACTTTGCATGTCCTTTAAAACTTGTGCTAAGCAAAGCTTAGCTGGACTTAAAGCCCTTGGCTGACTACTCTGGCCAAACTCTGGTTTCTGTTGTGCTGGCCATCCACACGTAGAGATACTCAGCAGGAATGCTCAGCTTGTGACTTTCTGTTTTTTGGGGGGATTGCTATGCTGAGCTTGACATGTGGCCATTCTTCCTCACCAGTGAGCTGCTACCTCTGCCTGGTCCTGCTGTCACTGGAAAGATCCATGCCATGATTGCCCAGAACTTCTACCAACATTTTGGTCAGATATGGGTCTCTGGATGGCATTTTACAGGGCTTTCTGGAGATTGCCAATCCAGAACTGTGATTTTCCAGACAGAAAAAAGGCAAAGGCAGCCAGAGTCTGTCTGGAACATACAGTCAAGGGTATGTCTGGGGCAGCTTTCCCAGTGCCAGAGTGTGAGACTGCACCGAGCGATGAGGGCAGAAGCAAAGGCTGGTGCTTCCTGCATTGGAGATGTTGCTTGCCTCTCATCTCCCTGCTCATTACAATTTGCCACAGAAACTGAATCAGACCACAGAGTGTTTACTCTTATGTGGTTTTCTATGTGAACTGGAAGGAGCAGGAAGAAGAGAATACCTGAGCTCCAGAAGAAAACATTTTCACTGAATTTCTGACACAACAGATCCAAAAGCCTTCCTCACTCCTACAGCAGTTTTTGCATTTCCAAAGTTTGTAGCTGAGCTGGAGCACATTTTGTAATCCAGACTTGATTTAGGTTCTTTGGGTGATGGTGAATTCACAACCTCACGAACTATATTGTTCTAATCAACCCAATGGTTGAAAATTTCTGCCTTATCCTATATCTGAATTTATCTGTCTTCAGCATCCAGCCGCAAAATCTCATTATGCTATTGTCAGTGAGATTAAGGTGTTCCCTCCACACAGGTACATGGGGCAGCATTAATCTGCCCAGGTTAGACATCTGCAGTGCACACCTATATCTGCATCAGTCGTCAGTGATCCTTGTATGGTCAAAGGAGAGAAATGAAGACTAGTATGATGTGAATCACCTCCCTTAAAATAGGTGTCTAGCACACCTCAGATGAACTACCCTGCAGCAGTGCCTCTTTCTTTCAGACTGGATGGACGGCTCAATCAAAATTTAAGGGAAGTACATCTTCACAGACTAGGAGTAGTCACCACTTTATCTAGCAAAGTTATTTGGAGCAAGTTACAGTTTAACCTAGAGAAGCAAAAGAC
>VYZQ01067300.1:0-26082 GCA_013400655.1 Mystacornis crossleyi | reverse complement strand
AGCTGAACATAATAGTGCAGAATCACAGAATAAGGTGAGTTGGAGGAGACTCACAAGGATCATCGAGTCCAGCTGCCAGCCCTGCACAGAACCATCGCAAAAATCACACCATGTGCCCCAAGAGTATTGTCCAAATGCTTCTATTGCTCCAACAAGGAATAGCGAACTGAACCTGGGGATAGGACACCATTCCCTTTGGTCCTGGCTTTCTCTGATTGCTTTTCCCATGAAGGAAGTGGGAGAAAAGGAGGTAAAAACACCTTCATACTCTGGTTAGCATTAGAAGCCACCCTGGTGATGTGAATACCTGTTTCCCTTTCTCTAAATAACACACTGCCGCATGTCGTGATCAGTGACTTTGACTAATGTAATTATTAAAGACTCAAAAGTTGTACTTGTGTTTGTCAAAACAGATCAAAGTTATGCTTTTGTTAGTCTCCATGCAAGCAGTGTGGCTCTGATAATACACTGGTTACCATTTATAATTCAACTGGTGTGAAGGGAATGAAAGAAGAAAAAGAGGGCTCGTGTCTGTGTAAAGCTATTTTTCAATTAGTTTGCTTGTCAGTTTGAGCATTAAATTGGACAAGTAAAAGATGGTGGATAGGACCCATCTGCCAGGAAATTGCTTGCATGTGGCCTTCTGCTACTCTCCTGCATTTGATCGGTGGTAGAGCGTGTGGGTTGATGAATTCATTCAAACCCCTCTGGGATACACAGCTTTCCCAAGAACATGCATCCTTTTAAAAAAAACTCAGTCACATCATCACAGAATGGCTGGGGATGGAAGGGACCTCTGGAGGTCATCTAGTCCAATCTCCCTGCTCCACCAGGGTCCCCTAGAGTAGCTTGCACAGGGTCGTGTCCAGGCAGGTTGGAATATGTCCAGAGGAGGAGACCCTACAACCTCTCTGGGCAGCCTATTCTAGTGCTCTGTCACCCTCAAAGTAACGAAGTTTTTCCTCGTCCATGAAGAGCACTTCATGCAAATATTGAGTAAAGCCACATTTGTGTGGACTGAAGAAGAGAGGAAACTTCCCCTCTCCCTCTCCCTCTGCTCCTCACACAAGCATGGCGAGGATCCCACCTGAGAGAAAACTCACTCGTGCTCAGAAGGAGCCCATCTGACACATACTGCAAATTCAGTGTGATTATCTACACGCCACACAGAAAACAGACCAAATTCTTGACAGTTTTAAGCTCGGTAATGACAGGGCACTGTCACCTAGACCCAGCCCATCAGCTCATCTATGTCACTCATGTCCCTCCTTTCTTTCGGGGCCTGCAGGTTCTACATTGCTTGTATGGCACCTGCTGAACGAAAGCAAATCCCAGCACTCCCTCAGGCCATATCAGAGGCACAGCTTAGATGGGTAAATTAGATCAGTTATTCTTTTTATATTGGTTACAATTTTAAAAAACTTATACACTTCCTCTTGTAGACTTTATCTGCAACTTCTCCTGTATGTCTCCTCTGGTTCACTCCCAATCTCACCTCCTAAACTCCTCTCCAGTTCATGCAGACCTTTCCATGTCCAGCAGAAGTAGATAATCAGGGCATCCCATACCAGTCCACAGACCTCATAGGGAGTTGGATATTTTGGGACTGCAGAAAAGTGGATGGAGGTGAGCTTCAAAATGCCACACTAGGAGTCAGACAGAGGTAGGATGCTGGCAGTGGAGATTAATGCACTGGAAGTTGTGCAGCTATTGTGAACTCACGTGCTTCAGGCATCAGACAAAAATATTAGCAGGTATTCAAATGCTCTACAATGTTCCTCTAGTCTCCAATATGTTATCATGGCACAACATCCACTTACAAGGGGAACAAGGTCAGACTTCTAAATCCTTTGAGTGAGCAGCTAGAGGGTTGAATATATCACAGTATTTACTCTCTAGAGTGCAGAGAATAAATATTTCCACTTGCCAAAAAACTGTTCTAAATAATCTTTCTCATTTTGTGGCTGTTTGGGTAGCACATCACAGCTTGCGCCTCTAGACTCATCATTGCTTTCACAGCCCTGATGAGGCTTATGATTGCTTTAATACACCAGATCCTTGGGTAAGCCCAGTGGTACTATCTGAGGCTTTCATTAGGGATGATAAAGCTAAAAATAGCAGGCATGCTCAGAACCCGTGGTGATCAACTGTATCCCTTCTACACTGAATAATACTCTTCTTTCTCTCAAAACATGCTTTAAATGTGGAAGTTTTTTTACAGCATTTTACTCTAATGGAAAATTCACAGCTTTTATCTGTCCTTTTGTCATGCTTAAACTTAGGGTAGCAACAGAAGGACTGAGCAGCAGCAAGAGCTGGGCTAAGAACATCATCCTCTGCAAAGAAAAATCATGGATTAAGCTGCTTCTAGGGAGAACTATTTACAACTCAGTCTTCAAATAAAAAAGACAAGGAATAGTATCCCTTAGCAACCCTGACAAAATCCTTGCTTTATAGCAAGAAATAAATTTTTTTATTGTATACAATCATGTTCAGTCCTCAAATCAGAGATAATTCAAAGCTTGTATGGTCCAGAATGGTGTATTTGAGGCCTCCTTATAGCACTGTGGTTCAATTTAGCCATCTTTGCAGAACTAGCTTTCTCAAAACTTGTAAAATGTCAATCTGTGTCATTGAAGAAGGAGCAAAATTCACCCAAGGTGACAGCAGTCTCCTGCAGCACCCCAGCTCCTGGACCCTTCCCTCCCCACCCTCCACCCCAGGTGCTTGCAGGAGTTACTCTTCTTCCCAAAGCAGCTCACCTTTCAGCATGGGGAAACTGAAAATGCCAGCATGGAAAATCACCAGGTTCTTGATCCTTTCTCCTGCAAACTCATTTCTGCTCCTGAGACAGTCTAACCTGACGTAAGCAACAGTAGAAAGAAAGGGCACGAATAGAAAATTACTATCCTTATACATTTGTTTTGGCTTTCTCTAACATCCAGGTGGGTGTTTCAAAGGTAGGTAATTGGCATTGCGGAAGGTAGAATGGGAGTCAGTGGAATAGCCCTGGAAATATGTTTTGGTTGTGATCATCGTGAAATTGCTTTCCAGCAGCACCTGCAAGACAGCTTGGATGGATACAGTGGAACAAATTAATTAGACTTAATTTTAATATTTAGTAAGAAATTCTCATGAGTGGAATCCCAGAGAAAAATTTCAGAGTTTAATTGCTTTCTGCATTTTTGCACACACATACACCTACACAGGAACAGCTGGCACAGATTTTCTTAGCAACTTCAGGGCTTCAGTACTCTTTCTATCTCTGGAAACCTTAGTTGGTAGCCTGTGGTCATCCAAACCCTGCAGCACAGCAAGCTCTCACACCAGCATTGCAAGCAGCTGAAGAAAAGCCCTGGTACCCTCTGGACATCCAAGAGCAGGGCTTTGTCTGGCTAAGCCAGAAGTTTATTTTATAGGCACAACTAAACCCAGAGGTTTAATGGTTTCTTCATGCATATGGCAGTTGCCATGACATTTGTCCTTAACAAAGTATAGATTTAGGTAAAAGAAAGTACAGTTGAAAAGATAAACTGCAAAGTAGACAGCATTTTTGCACATTTTCTAAAACCAGAACAGCTCCAGTCATTGCTCTCGCCTCACTCACACCCAGCACAGAAGCTGCCAGGCCACGGAGCTCTACATGGCCCTGATGTGTCTGGAGACACTGATAGTCATATTAACCCCATCCTCAATTAACGTACAAAACCATCAGGGGTAACAGAAGACTTTCTGTACCAATGACCCAGCGGTTTTATGAGCGTTCAGCAGGCACCAGCCTCACGTCTATAATGCAGGACTGTTTGGTTCCAGCCCTGGCTTATACTGTTCCCCAAATGCCTGTTTATTACAGGATGTGAGAATGATGGGACATACAGACATCTGTGTTAACCTCACTGCGTTCCCTGTCTGAGTCTTGCCCTAATTAAATTTGGGAGCCTGCTAATTTCTCTACGGACCAGTTTGCAGCACAGACAGCGAGTTCTCTGCTGAGATAATGAAACTGTTATAATCTGTAGGACATGTTTTCCTGGGCAGGAGGAAAATAAAGGGGGTTAAAAAAAGGGCTGAATAGGCTTGAGTTTCTACCATTTTTCTAAGACGGTAACCACTGTTTTTGCAGCTCCCTGGGAATTCCCACCATGCCACTGGCAACATGGGGAATCACACTGCTCTGCCATATCTACGAAGCTCAAACATGTTGAAGTTTGCTGTAATTTGCAACACGCTGTACTGCAGAGCCCTTCAGAATCAACTTGATATATTTGTTATTAGTAGTCGGTGCTTTTGTTTTTCTCGGTGAGCAGGAGAAGCCAGCAATCCCGCTGTGCTGAGATGGGGCTGGAAAATAACATGGCTCAGCCTCCATCCTCCCACCCGGCCTGCAGAGAGGGCTAATGCTGCTCTCAGCATTTGTCTGACTTTCACTGGGAGGTGCTGAGGGATTATTATCTTTATTTATTGAGGCCCCATCATGACTTGGATCACTCCTTAACAAGGTCACCATAATCACATTGCAATCAGGCTGCCCTTTCCCTTCCCAGTCCTGTAATTAGTGTTTGCCCTTGTAACTGGAAGATTAACCACATGACCTATTATTAACCTCTCTCCACCTATTATGATCTCTTTGGTGTTCCTTTTTAATGCAGATACTGTTGAAACAGGGACTGTTTTAATTATATTGTATTAGCACGGGAGAGATTCTGAAGCATGTGGGGAATATGCTGATTATAGATTTAATGATATCTGCAAGTACCAGAAAGTGTAACTGTTGTATAATTAGAGAGATACTCCAGTGCAAAAACACGCAGCTCTCATTTGGTACTCACTGAAAATCCACATGGCTCCACAGGACAAACTGGTGTGGATACATCCTCTGTCCCATGGAGTCCCACTTCAGGCAGCCCAGTCCTGATGCTGACAGTCAAATGCCAGAGTTGAGACCCCCGAAACTTCATCCTGTGTGGCTTTCTGCTCTCGGTGGGCAGGTGTTCACCCCTCTATCTAAAGACTTTCCCACACGGCCCCAGTGCTTGTTCTGCATCTCCACCAAGGCCTGGGGTTGCCCAGGGAACACTTGGTGTGGCCAAGGGCAAGACAAAAAAGTAACATAACGTAAGAGGAAGGATAGTGATGTCTCCAATTGCATTATAGTTATTACAACTATTACAGTTATTACAACTTTTTAATGGCTCTGAACCAAGCTACCAACTCACAGCCTCCTGAGATTTATCCCATGAACCTAAGTGAACAAATCCTGAATAACCATTGCAAACAGAGCACTAGTGACCAATGGACTGCACCATTATTTTGGGACTGAGGGTTCTGAGCCAGCAGGTCTTTCATACAGCTTTGAGCAGTCCCTTGGTTTTGGGGTTAAAAGGGCTTAAAAGAGAAGCAACTGCATAAATGATTTTGAAGTTAGTGCACCTCAAAAAAATCTGACATTTACTCACAGTTAAAACAAGCAAAGTGAGTAGTATAAATGTTATTCTGAATTATTCATCCAGTTTGAAGTGTTCATTGAGAATGTGCTCTCATACCATTCTGTGAGCTCCTGAAATGCCATTTGCCCTCTCCAGTGCCAAGGTCATGCCCTGTGTGTATGTACATGTCTATCTGTCCTGGTCCCTCTACCATGTTCATCAGATGTCCTCATGCCGGGTCATCAGGTAAGAACAGTACTTCTCCTCAGAAACAACCTGTTCTCCTATTTTACTGAAAAGGTTTGAGAAGCAGTGTGTGGATATGGAGAGCATCCAGATGGGCACAGAGTTCCCACTAGCTGCTGGGGAGTGGAGGAGGAAGCTGGGAGCAGTACTTAATAGTTGGGTGCATTGTACAAAACATTTTCTCTTCATGGAAATGTTTCCTCATCAGCAATCTGATGCTGTCATTTCTCCTCTTCATCCATGGTGCCACAATTAAAAGTGTACAAGGGACAATAGATGTCTAGTCCACAATTGTGTCCAAACTGGCTGAATGGGAACTTTTCCTGGCTGGTGAGAGTGCCCTGACTGCATCTGTGCTTGCTCCCACCTGGGTCCCATCTACAGACCCACCTGCAAACTGTGAGAAACCTGGGATCCAACACGCCTGACTGATACTCGGTGCAAGTGAAGAAGGATGCACTATTTCAGCAGGTAAAATTTAATCAGACACAGTGGAACTATTGGAGATCCTCACTGCGCCTCTAATTCAGCAGCGGATGAAGTGATTCGTGTGTGTGTGTCAGGTCCCAATCACTGGCTTTGTGTTTGCTCTGTGTCCATTTGCTGATCCACCCTAAGCCAGTCCAGAACTCAATTCAAATCCTACCCATCTCAGAGTCTTTCCTTTTGGACGGGGGCCCGTGAGCACAGATGTTCAGGCTCATCCTCTGTGAACTCCCTGTGAGCCGCAGAGGATCCAACAGCAAAGCCTCCATCAACACCCAAGGGCCCCCAGTGCTGCTGGTGGTCTTGGACTTGGATATGCAGGATATATTGTGGGGGCAGCTGCAGCACACATACAAATGGAGGCTGAATTTGGGGATATCCTGCCCCAAAAAGGCAAAATAAAATGAGACAATGACCATCTCAATGGGATGCCATCTTTTCACTTGTGTTAGCACAAAGATGTAACAAGTTTAAGCAGTATTTTAATCTAACAGCTTTCATAACAAGTAAAAACCCCTAAATGACTTTGCATTTGTTGACAAAATTATCTCTATAAACTGATCTCCTAAATCCAACACTCTAAAAAATACTTACAACACTTTATGTTTTATCTCTATTACAATTTGCTGTTATCACAACAGAAAAAAAATTAAAGCTGTCTAAAATTCACAAACAGGTGGAAAGGAGGTTTTTTATGATTTATAGTGTAATCTCCTTTCCTCAGCTTTTTGGGACATCAAAAGTGATAGTTTAATCACACATCTATCTATGCCAGGAAATAAAGGAAAGACATATGTGAGATGAAGGGGGAATTAAATCCAAGCAGCAATTCTGTGTGGTCTGGCGACTGGAAGAAAATCATCCATGTTTGCAGCTAATTCAAATTCACTTACCATAGGATGCTTCTTAAAATATTTCATTTTCTACTTAATTTGGCTGCAGTGAGACTGAACAGTACTAACGGATTCTCATTTTTCATCTGCACACAAATGTTTGACTGCTGCCATTTTTTGATCTACAAGGCCAAGGAAAGACCTTCCAGAGGGACCTGACAGAACTGCTGAGATATCTTTGCTGTTAGAGTTTTGCTCTCAGGTGAGGTTCTGGTGGTGCCTTCCCAAATGTCCTGGAGGAAAAGTTGGAAGAACCATTCTGAATTTCCATGTCAAGAAAAATGGTGAAGTCAGGTATTTTCCATGTCCAAAATCATGTGCACAATGACGTTCTCCTGTGTTGCTGAAGGAATAAAATATCTGAGATTTACAGGTCAACACTGGCATGATTTACCTGGGAATGTTGGTGCACACATCCAATTTCTCAACCTTCAGTGGTTGAGAAACCATAAGAGACCCAGCCAGATGTTTAATGTGCACAAAGCTGAGGATCGAAATACCTGCCTGGGGGCTGAAATAAGTAGAGTCAATAACATTCAGAATCCATTTGACAGGGAGAAGCCACAATAATCTCCAACACTAAGAAACTATTGGGGGTATATGCCTTGTGAAGGGTAAAAGCCCACGCCACAGGATGTTTCTTAGGGTTTTTCTTAATCCTGTCTAAGGAACACAACCTTCTAACATGGGCCTGACCCACAAGTACTTCCCTATCACCTCTGGCAGTACATTTTTCCATGCTGCACACATCTAGCAGGACAGTTGATGACACCTGGTATACATGGGAAAAGTCTTCTGTTTTGCAGTATGACGGCAGCAAGTACTGGAGCTTCACTGGTAGTAGAATAGGGTGATTTTTTGCAATCTTATGGCTGAGACTGCAGGCAACTAGCAAACTTCCTGAAGTCCTAAGGGAATGTGTTTTCTTAGTGTGGATGGATGCACTGGGCTGTAGCTTTCCTCATCTCTGTCACAATGCAAGGAGAAAGGGAGTGGAGTAGGCGTATTTACACAAGGTTCCTCATGATATACTGAAGGACGCATGTTTTTAAGGCATTGGTCTATGCTGATGGACATATAACCACAGCCCTCAGTCTCCTTAAAGTTAGTCATCCCTGCTTTACAATGATACCATTTTCTTCAAGCCCATCTCTGCATAGCTCCTACATTGCCTTCTACCTTTGATGTTTCCACTGTTGCCCCTTGGCAGCCACTTGCCCTGGCTCCTGCTGAGCATTGAGGCAAATGCTTGTTCTTGACCCTTGCTCACATCTGTTGCCGCAGTGTTCAGGGACGGACATATATCAAACTAATTCAGGCAGGCCAAGATGAGGGTAAGATNCTGTTGCCCCTTGGCAGCCACTTGCCCTGGCTCCTGCTGAGCATTGAGGCAAATGCTTGTTCTTGACCCTTGCTCACATCCACCACTGGGATTCCCTCTGGCTTCAGAGCATCAAACCTTCCTCCCACTGCCACTGATAACAACCATGAGCTGTGCTCTCTTTTCAACACCAAGAGGATGCCACTTGCACTGGTCTTGGAGGATCAGAGATACCACGTGTGTTACTGCTGCCTGCCATGCTCTGAGGTGATTTTTCTAAACTTGTTCTGATTATTCACAAGCCACGTGCTCACATCTTTTGCATGCAGTGGTTTATTTCTTCTGCTTAATGGAAGCTGATGCTTTACATGGAAAGGGGTCTTTTTTTTTTTTTTTTTGGTGAATCATGCAGAGTGTTCAAGACACAATTTGCCTGTGAGAAATCCTGGAATTAATGTGACATGACAACAGAAAGTTTGGTTCTCCATGCCTAGCTCCCAAAAATTTGCAAACATGAAAGCTACAATTTATGACTAGTGTTGGTGCAATCCAGCTTTTCAGGAAAAAAATCAATTTGTTGATTTAGACAAAAAACTCTAATTTTATGTATTATCAAAGTAAGATATTCCGGAGCTGGAAAAAGTTTCGTACTGCACAGAGAGAGCACTTTCCAGACCTATGGCACTATTTCAGTGACAAAGGAGGGAGTGACATGAGCAGGCTGTAATTTCCCCGCAGAACTTGTGTGGGAGTTCAGCTGCGTGTGTGCGTGCGTGCATCTGTGTGTGTGAGAAAGAGAAAGGGACAGACAGAGAGAGGAAGAAACTTGCTGCATTATGCATTAATTTGAATGTATAGGCAGAGTACAAGCCAGAATTTCCTCTCTTGGGGGCTCTGAATTAGGTCCTAATTTCACATCAAGGTGCTTATGCACTAGTGGTTCAAATTAATTTCCGGTTAGCCTACTGCTTTAATTACGGTCATACTAAAAACACAGCAAGCACTCGCATGGTTTAGTCCACTTATGCCTCTGAATAGCTTAGGACAGGAGAAAGTTGTATTGTAATTGTTTACCCCAAATTTGATCCAAGTCCTTTTTTCTGCCTCCTTCTTTTCACTGCTACCAGAAAACTTGCAGCCCATACAAGCAAACAGATGAGCAAAACCCCAAACAATCTTCCTCCCCTCAGTAGATTAGAAGATATATTTGGTTTACCTCTCACCAGGCAACAAGAGGAATCTTATGAGGGCATCAACTCCCTTAACCTATCAAGCCTGGCTCTTTCCCCATGGGCGACAGGGGGGTTTAGACTCAGTCACCGCCTTCTCTTTATGACAGAGCTGTTCCTGAGAAGTGCTGAGCACCACGCTGCAGCGTGCCAGAGAGGAAGCCTGCTGAGACCCTCGCTACTCACCCCTCCTGGCTGTCAAAACTTGGGGCAGCAAGAGGAAACCCACAGGGGAATGAGACCCACTTTTGGCAGGTGGCAGTGGCTCACATTGACTCCTGGCAGGACGGTGTTCTGCGCTCAGTCCCACAGACTCCTGAAATTCCAGTTGTAGAGCAGTTTGCAGAAGGGCTCTTCTATGACTTAAGGAGCTAGCAAGGTTTCCAGAGTTGCCAGTGTGAAGTGGGATCTGGCTCTGAAGGTGGGGCCTCAGATATACTGCGAATTAGAAATGTTCCATCAGAAAGGCCAAGTGTTGCTTCAGAGACTGAGGCTGTGGTTCTGCTGTCTCTAGCCCAGATCCCCTGCTCTGGGCACAGTCCTCCCACTGGGCAGCTCCAGCTTGTGTCCCACAAACAGCAGCTCCTTTTCCAACTCTTCTCTGCCTCTCCGACACATCGAGTGTTCCCAAACCCTTCTTGCCAGTCCCCATTAAATTGTACAAGGGGCTTGACTTGTATGCAAATTGTCATAATTATATCCACAGCCTCTGAACTAAAAAAAACCAATCCCCATCCGAAGCTTTCAACCTGACAGCTTCTCTTGAAATGACAGATCCTCCATGTGCCATGTATCTAACACCCCAGCTGTATCTCTGTACAGCTCTGTCACCTCCTCTCAGGCTCACAAGACCCAGAGCCTGGTACTTTCACAGTTATCATATTGCCAACCTCCATCTCCAATGCTAGCTCTACCACGGGGCCGTGCTGATTATTTCTTTGATTCTGCTGCATGCTCAAAACCAATTGCTGTTTTCTCTCTTGCTGTTTCTGATCTGGCAGCACCAGCTTCGAGAAGTGTGCTTAGATGTACACTGAATATGTAGTATCCTGAAAGAAGATTATTTTCTGGGTCAAGGTCCCCTTCATCAAGACTATTCTTAAACAGTGCAGTGTTTTTGAAGGAATGGGTCACTTAACTGTTTGATTTCCTAAATGCTTCTCCAGGGCAAATTAAGACAGCTTTGTGTCTTGCACCTTGAATTTGACAACAGTCTGCTACAGTTTAGTAGCTCCACTCCTGCTGTTTTTGGAGAGGGCAAAACAGAATGGATTCAGAAAGTAGGAGTTTCCTTATTCTCCAGAAGTGAAAACACTTGCTGTCCTAGCCTGCATCACGTCCATCAAATAGCCCTATTCTGGTTCACCCACTTCTGAGCCACCCCAAAATACTGTGCCTACATACATCTGCACCTATTTGTGTATTATTATACACACAGGAAAGATTTAAGCCCTGCAGCATCTCGATGCTAGTCTCCTTTACAAAGGAAAATGTCGGGCAGAGTGATGTTGTTTGTCGTGATCATGAAGAGGATCCACAGACCAGAGACTGAAGGGTTATCTCCAACCTGCTCCTTCAGATCTACCCCACTAGTCTGTTTCTAACAGATTTTCCTATGGATTCTGAGTGTTTCATGATATCAACAAACAAAAATCTTCCATGGCACGTTTTCTGCCTTTATGGTGATTGTATGTTTACCACCTCTTGCCAGCATTCTCTTTTTTCTCTATTTTCTTCACCAACATTACTTTTTAAAAGATGCCAATGTTTCTTCACCCTTAAAAGTCACCTCAAATGCAATCAAGCCATAGCCCCAGATGACTTACAATTCTCAATTGTTTTCCAGAAGTGCCTGTATAAGACAGGGCTGGGAGGGAAGATGGAGTGCTTCAGTTTCTTCAAGAACCAGTGTCAAAACAATCCTATCAGCCTATGGCGCTAAATACGTTAATTACTGTTTCTTAATTTCAAGAGACAAAACTTCAATTGTAATAAGAGAAACGTCCATCAGAAAAAGACATCATTGCCACATGATTAGCAGCTGTCCTGACACAACTCTGAGTTCGACATATTTGCAGGACTATATTTTAAAAACATCGTCAGAGGGAAATGAGTGAAGAGAGTGAGAGGAATATTTAGTGCTTTTCCTATTGCTGCAGGGCTGGTATGGAAATTAGGGACTCTTCCTGGCATGATAGCCCTCACTGTTTATGGGATTAGAGCAATGAATGTCTGGATTAGCCAGTATGATTCTTAGAATATTCTCAAAAATTCTGCCCCTAAAGCCACCATTTCAGCCTCTTTAATTACAGAAGCAGGCTGTGCAGACACAGGTCAGCAATTCAACGATCGTCAGAGCTGAATGTTATAAGTGGTGACACAAAAGCAGAGCAAATCTTGTACTAGAAGAATTTCAAAGATCTATACACATAGAAACAGACATTTTTATCACTAGCATAATAAGACTATTTTTATTTCCCCCTGGAGAAGCTCTGTGCACAGTCGTATATCCCTCTGCTTCAAAATTAGCTCTGTGCAAAACTGTTCCAGGGGTTGAAGACAGAGCCAGTCCCTACTACTCTCTGAATTTTTAATTTTTTTTTTCCCCTGCAATATATAGAGATACTTTGGCAAAATTCAGGCTTAGTTACCCTAGGAGCCATTGGCCAAACTTTGGTTCAGCTCTTGGTAACGCTGTTCCCTGCTACAGGGGAGTCTTGTAGCTGCACTTTCCTCAGCCAGTCACCAACCTGAAGTATCCTAAGGCATCACTGTCAGAGAAGTCTAAGCACTTGCTAAGCGAGGCCCTGGAGGCATTTCAAGAGGGACCTTCTGAAACTCTGACACCTGACATGACTGACTACTTTGCAAGTTTAGACCATTGTGATCTCCATCCATCTGCCCAGTTGTAAGCCAACTGTATCACATATTTGAAGTCAAACGATTTAAATCCCAGCATGAACACTGTCACATTTGGAAGGGAGCATTCCCCTTGTATCTCCATTGAAACATCATTTTTTGAAACACATGCCCAGCGGGGTGCTGAAAAAGATTCCACCGGTGTGTAACAGGGCAAGTAATACAGAAATTAACACTGCAGTCCCTCAGCTCCATGACTATGGTGAAGTCTGTGCAGAAAGCACAGGAAAGAGAGCAAACAGGATTGCTGGCCTGGGGCTGAAAATATCAGGGTTCAGTTTTCTTCATTAAAATGAGGTTATCATACTGTTGTACCTTATCAACATTTACAATAAACCTTATTGTTTGTAAGACATCCCTATACAACACTGAAGGGAATATCTCAGATCACCATCAAAACTTTGGGAATGAATGCAATTCATTCCAGTGCCAACCTGAGTGGGGAGACGAACACTTATTCAATCCTGTTGATAAATTTCCGAGTAAAAAAAATTGGTAATCATCAGTTATGAGCACGTATATAAGACTTAAGTGTTTCAAGCGTTGCAGGAATTTGTAGTTAATATGCCCAGGCTGATTAAATGCAGCAAAGGCGGCCCTGACTGAACTCTCCGCAGCCAGAGAAGGATGTGAAAGATGGGAGTTTGTAATAATACGAGCAAAATTCTAATCAAAGTCCTGTCTGAACAGAAATCTTCAATAATTTGCACAGTGCTCTAGCACAATGCTGTTTAACACTGGAGAAGATTTCTGGGCCAGTGTTGTGAACCATTCTACCAGTGTAGCTAACCTGAGAGATGATGGTCAGAAGGGTTTTTACCTGCTCTTGCCCATCATCTCCCTTTGGCCTGTGGGCCGTGTTTCACTCACATGACCTGCGCAAGCAGTTTTGGACTGAGCAATGATTTGTTGTTATTAAAGCAAAGCTTTAACAGTCATTGCATAGGATCTAGGGGAGCAGGCCAGCAAGTCACCCTCAAGACACATTTGCCATGTGAGAAAGGGGGTGGGATGTGGCTCCTGGAAAGGAGCCTGTTTGAAGGCTCTGAGCCATGAGATCCATCCCTTTCCCCTCAGCAAGTATTGCTTTCCTCTACAGGGCAGTGCAGCTCCCAAGTGCTGTGGCTTGAGGTCCGCAGAGGTGCAGCCCTGGTAAGACCTCACATAAGGCAGGGGAGAGTGAGGCACCAATGTTTTATCACACTGCACCATCCTCAGCACTCCTGAAACCCACAGTTCAGACCTGGATGGAGGGCATCAATGAAGTGCCCTCAGCCTGTGCCAGTGCTACACACCAAGCACAGCTCTGCATTCCAAACATTTCAAGAAAGCTCTCTCTCTGGAAGATAAGCTGTCAGTGTAACCAAACAGCCTTGCTGAAAAGGGTCTGGGGGAGATCCTTTTGCCTCTGTCATGTGGAAAGTTAGGGTGATTAGGAAGATCACTTCAACCATTAAAAATCTGCAAAGCTCCAGCATCCCAGGCACAGATCCGAACCCCAGGACCTCACTTTCTCTCAGTAACTGACAGAGGTAAGTGTGTGTTAATCATTTGTGCCTGTAAAAATCCTTTCTTTGCTGAAAGCTGGAAGCCTTTCTTCTCTCACAGTTTCGTTAGATTTTAGAAATCAGACAGCCAGCTTTGAAACTGTCTGCCGGGACACACGGATTTGTGAGCTTCTCACTAACAGCAGGCCGCCCTCTTTGCGTCTCTGTTACGTGGGGATAGAATGTGTCTTTTTTCTAAGGGTGACAAGATCTTTAGTCTCTTCAGGTTGTCGTTTTATATGGGTCCTCACACAGCCATTGCCTCCCCTGTCACACTGACAGACCAGGATCAGCTTCCCAGAGGACAGTGGTCGATGGTCTTGAAAGATCTTAGCCTTGGGTGTGTTATCAAAGAGCTGGAAAAGTGAGACAAATGGAAGAGACTCATAGCAGAGCACAAGCTTCTCTGCTCCAGGCTGAGTCTCACACCTGCTGAAGCTCCTGACCGAATCCAGTGGGAAGAGGTGTTTTTCCCCAGTATCTGCAATGATCAATGAGGAACTGGAGCAGACTGCCCGCAGCTCCTGCTGCAGGAGCAGGCACCGCTGAACTGGACTGCCAGCAACTGCTGGCTTTTACACGGGCTCAGTAAGGTCATTCATCACCGCAGCAGCTACCGACTGCTTTCAGCAGGATGGAAAAGAATTAAAAGTAGGTGAAAAAGACCTTTTTGTTTAGCTGGAGGATAAGGAATAGATCAAAATGTTTGAAATATTAGCATATCACTGCAGCTCAGACACACATGGCAGAGTTGTCACCTGAGCTGTGGTGATTGTGTTGGTGGATGATTGCCAAGAGAAATGCGTGGTCTCAGAGTTAATTGTTGTGAGGATCTGTGGTAGCTCTATGCCATTGCCCCAGTGTCAAGCGCTTGTCCGAGCTCTAGAGCTGGCTGGGGAGAGCAGCTATCCTGGAGAGGTGGAGCTGCTCTCTGGGACAATCTTCTGGAGGATTTGAGGGGGTTTTAAGCTCACTACAGTAAATATTGCCATTCCTGGAATATTAAAATTTTTTTCAGTGTTGAGGCTATGCAGAGGATGCTTACATATTGGATAGCGCCACAACATGCTCACTGCTGCACAGGAAAAAGAGGGAGCAAGAAGCAGTCCCTGACTACTATGACCAATTTCTACCATCAGAATGCTGCTTAACTTATTCCACTCATAAGGAAACCAACAGGTCAGCAACTGCAGAGGCTGTTGGTGAGTTCAGAGCAACTGATGGAGACAAACCCAATCACCACGTGCCTTCTCCAGCCAAGATGCACCTGCACATTCAGCAGCAAGTCCCTGGTGTCACCTCTGGAGGTGTCAAGGCTGTTTGGAAAATGAACAATGCCACCAAGTGAGACGAGGTGCTTGCTGGACTTGCACTGATCTTCTCCAGCCCTTTCTCTCACAAGGAGTGAGCAGAAGAAACCAGTTCACGTTCATGTGCTGTGTTCTCCGTTTTTTGAATTAAAGGTATTAAAAGATGACCAGCAGATCCTTGCAGCTGGCTGGAACCACTAGAAAAGGAAATGCCATCTGGACTGCTGCTTCTCTGTGGGGTGGTCTGTGCCCACATGACATCCTCTGATGTGCACCATGGGGAGGCCATCACAGTAGCTATTTTCCACACTGTAACAGGCATACAAATAAAAATGTCCTTGTTCACACGTAATTGTGCTGTAACTGAGCCCAAGGCTGAACTTCCACTTAAAAACCATTTAGGCAAAAGCTTTGCTATCAAAATTGTTATCAATGTTACCTCACCTGGCACATCACATCTCTGTGCATTTTTATTGTGTATGTGTGTGGATGTGGGCATAAAAAACCCCCTCAAGACAGCAGATAACCAGGATTTTCAAATATGTCTCCACCCTGTAAGTCTGTTTATTGCAGAGCAGGAAAAGGAGGGGATCTCTGACTCCTCATGATACATGGAGCTAAGTCCAATCCTCCTCTGCAACCAGCACAGCTGAGCATGAGCTCATGACTGATTTACTTCCCTACCTTTGTGGGCAGCTGGTGGCCATGATCTCTTCTGCATGGACCCACTGCCAGCTGGATTTGGGTATGCAGGCACCTGAGCTGAGCTTTTCTGTGTTCACGTGAACTGCAGTCACAGCAGTAACCACCTTGCAGAACCTCTCTTTCCTTAGCTGAGTGCCAGCCTGCTAAATTAATCAAAATAAATAGTATTCGTGCATAGAATGCACATCTATGCAGAAAACAGGTTGTCTAGGGAATGCAAGCTTTGGAGTTTATCGGCGAGTCGAGCTGTGACTAAGGGAGCACGTACAGACCTTGCAAAATTATGTATCGTGTAAGTGCATCAAAGTGGCCAGAAAAGGGAAAAACAGCTGTGCATGTTTTTCTTTCTCCTCCTCTCACTTTGGGACTAAGCCTATAAAATAATAATATGCCTTTCCAGTATTATCATTTGTCTTGATTTTCTGTAGAGAATTGCATAACAGCAATAGCCCTATTAGCATTCAGCACTCAGTTCTTTGCTTTGTGCTTTCCCCCTTATTCCTTTTGCTTAATAAAACAATGAATTTTGCATTTCATTTGATAGATGCCTGACAGGAGACTGGGATGTGCTCTGTTTAGCCATTGAACAGGAAAACTTGGAAGTCGCCTGTGTGACAGTCCCTTTGCAATATGCCAGCTCTGTCCACACATTAGGGAGAATTCAGGCCAATTCAGATCACACTAAGTCAGTGATGCTGATGGGAACCTAATAGAGCAAGAGGGACTGAAAGCTGTCACTGCCAGGGGGCAATTAGTTACCAGATAGTCCCATTTGCAATTCCTAGGATGTGAATAGGTTGAAAAGTTCTGTGTGCAAGGGCTGCATGTGCATGCTTAGAGCATTGTATAAGGGAACTATACCTGGAGCTGCAACATATCTCTGCTATTAAAGTAAACAGTACTTCCTCACCTGCATTTCTGATAATCTCCCTTTTCTTCACTTTAGGTGAAAACCCTCAGGGGTCTGGAAGGTACCTGTCCAGAAGGAAAACATGGGACCCCTTCCCCAAAGTACGGAAGGAGGAGCGGCTGCAACGCCTCACTGTGCTCTGGTGCCATCAGCTAAGAGGGTAAAGCTGGGCAGCGGAAGCCACAGGACGAAAACACACCCTAGTCCGTGATTTCCCCCTCTGTCCCTAACTCACTGTGATGGGGCGTGCAGCTCCGGTGGCCTGGCTGCACCCAGCCTACAGCTCAGTGGTGCAGGGGGATGATCTCCAGCAAATGCCATCCTTGGGCAGCACCAGGCTCTGAGGAGCCCAGGCCAGCGTGGCTGTCACACACAGAGATGGTGCTTGCAGTGCAAAGCTGCTGCCCCGGGCGAAACTCTGCCTTGGTCAGCAAGCAGCAACATTTCCCCTGCCATGAATCAGCAGGGGATTTGGGTCCCAGGCATGTAGGTCTGGTTTGTCCAGAGCAGCAGCTGCAGGAGAAACCAGCAAAAGCTTCATTTAATCTGGTTACACTGTTGTAAATGTCACAGATGGGTTAGAAACAGTGGTCCAAGAGAGTGAAATGTAGCAAGGATTTGTGCCCCTCCCTTCTTCTTCGGGTAATGTTATGGCATAAAAATTTTTATTTGTAGAGCTGAGAGAGGAGAAAGGCAAACTCACATTTTTTCAAGGGAATGGTGATGTTTATTAAACTTTCGGACGCAGCCACTAGATGCCCCTGTTTTCTGATGACTGCTCCAGAGTGGGGCATCTGCCGGGATGCAGCAGCCAGGGTCAGAACCTGGGGCTCACGCTATACAGAAATGCTGACTGATTCAGCCTCCTCTTTCCTAATGACCTTACAGTTAGCTGAGACTGTTGTTCTAGGTGTGGAATTTAGGAGAGGCAATGCTGGTCACTAACAGGGATGGTGCCAACCATCTGACCTTTTTGCTCCATTTTTGCGGTGGCTCTGGAGGAGGTGACATAAAGCTCAGCCACCAGTGGCTGTGCACCCGGGCACGGCCACCTCTACCTGCAGGCCGTGTCCCTGTGACCATACAGCTCACTGCAGTGCCCAAGCCCTGGAGCAGCACCCTCAGCCCCCCGCTGCCCCTCGGGGGTGAATCAATCCAAAGCAGAAGAGTAAGTCTCCTGGCAAAGCCATTAACCCAAGCAGAAACATTTCCCAGATTAACCCTGAAGTGTTTCCTTGTGTGCAGGTCCAGCAAGGAGACAGATTCAAACAGGAATTTGGCACTTGGTCAGCGTAAGGGAGCTTTTGTGGCTGCTGAAATAGTTGTGCATCCAGAAGATTAATGATTGCACCATGTCCTTCCAGCCCCACAGAAGGTAGGCACCCATGGTCAGCATAGAAAATCACATTTGCTCCATCTGAAGTGATCTCTCCCCCAGAATGAACTTAGCTTAAGTAAAGATTTATTTGAGACTCTTTTAGGTTAAGATGAGCAGATGTTCCTGCTTCAGTTATTCCTTGACCAGGCTTTATGGGGCCTGCAAAGTCCACTTATCAAAGTCCATACTAGGCCCTAAGGTAACAGCGTATGATAAATATTGCAGTCAGATACCCAACTCAGACCTCCTGTAAAACACAGCAGTGATTTATGGATTTGGAGTAAAAAGTCCTTGTTTGTGTCTGGGCATTCAGTCTCAGGAACACAGGAAATGTTAAGAGATCTCCTTGCTTGAGCATTTTTCGTAACGAGGTGTGCAAGGCAATGGGGAACCTTCAGAAGAGAAAAAAGAGTGGGCTCTCAGGATGAGAACACCTGTAAAGGGCTTCTGCTGTCTAATTCTTCCTGTTTCCAGGAGTAAGGTGCCTAATTACCACTCCTGAATGTGATGTGGGCTCAGAGCTCTGAGTCATCTGGGAAGAAGTACTTTTTCAGCTGTCACTGCTGGAGAAGCTAAGAGCAGCTCAGAGGAAGAAGCACTAGAAATTCCTAGTGACCTAGTGCCACAAAAATTACTGGGATCTAAAATACCTTTGCAGATGCTTAGAAACTAGTAGTTACTCTGTCACCCACTGAAACGAAAAGGCTCCTTCTGCTTCCCTTCAGAAGCTCTGGATTAGGATGTAAAACTCATGACATCACTACTTTCGGCATCCTGCGGTTCGTACCTATCTAGTGAGGTTTGATGCACTAGGATTTGGTTATGAGACATAAAAGCCTGGTAACCAGCCTTAGGATCAGGCGGGTTTGTGGAGATGTATCCCACAGCATGTAGCACAGTCAGCCCTGGAGCTGATCTTCCCCTGGACTGACACTGTGCAGGTCAAGCCACTTCTCTGGAAGCCACACATCATCTGCCATTTTTTCATAACTTAAAAAAAAAAGGTCTCAAATATACAATAGCAAATGAAGCCTGAATTAACTGATATCTGTCTTTTCTCAGTGATTTCCTTGTGTTTTCCCTTGCGCCCGTGCTGCTCTGTAGGATTATGGCATTCCGGAGTCACTGGCATAATGATAACATGACTAAGAAATATGGAGACTCCCCTCTCCACGTTAAGCCGTGCCAAGAGAATACTGAAGGAAGTAGATAAAGCAGTCACTAACACTGAGTTACATTTTGTTTCTAAGAATTGCCTCCCAGAGGCTGTAGCCATTTTGCAACCTCTTTAATTTTCAGAGAAAATGCCTCCTGTGCCGTAATTAAGACTTTAATATGCCACAGGGTCCTGTTTATCATGATAATGTATTTTATTAAAAAACAGATAGACTTTTTGTAGGTCCTTTGAATATCTTTCAGCCAGTCCATTAGATGGGGCTGTGATACTGGGGATTTTAATCACTGATATTCATTATTCAGTTATTATTCATTCATTTTAATAAAAAAAGCTGCATATTTCCTTTTTTCACAGGCAGCAAGATCTGGTGAGGGATTTCAAAGCATGAAATACTTTGGTTATCTTCAGTGTTGGCTAACATCCACAAATTTGCAGGGAGAACATCAGGCCCACCTTTATCTTCTTCTCTTTCAGAAGGCACAGGCATCCAAGGCAAAGAGGCCTGTAAATGAGGCAAGCATCAGAAGACAAATGGGAAGCAGTCTTTTATCTCATGTGATGACTAATAGCATGTTCCCAGCTGGAATATAGTGTAAGACCTCTACACAGTTCTTCAGTAGGAAAAAAAAAAAATCTGTGTAATTATTTTAACAATGGTGTGCAGAGGGCCCTGGAAATGGAAGACAGCATCAGTGTACCATCCCATTAAGAGAGGACTTGAGATGTTATGGCAAAAAACCAGATTGCTGTAGTGCCTGCTTGATGCTGGAAGATGCAAAGGGCAAAAGTAACTTCCCTGCAAACTGCTCTGCTTCAAGCAAGAGCAAATGCTGTAAGTATGCTGAGCAGTCAGATACTGAGTTATCACATACACTATGTATGTGTGTGAATGTATTTTAATATATAGTGGCGGTTTCTGTGACAAAAACAGTACTGAAATCATGGGGTTGTTAAGGTTGGAAAAGACCTTTAAGAGTCACCAAGTCCAACCACCAACCCAGCGCCACCACCTTGGTCACCACTAACCCATATCCTCAAGTGCTATATCCAGGCACTTGAAGCGTTTCTCAAACATTTCCACAGATGGTGACTCCACCACTTCCCTGGGATGCCTGTTCCTATGCTTGACAACCCTTTCCGGGAAGAAACCTTTCCCAAATCTCTCATCTAAACCACCCTCCCATGCAATTGGAGGCCATTTCTTCTCGTCCTGTCACTTGTTACCTGGGACAACGGGCCGACTCTTACCTCGTTACCACCTTTCAGGGAGTTGTCAAGAGCAGTGAGGTTCCCCCAGAGCCTCTTTTCTCCAAGCTACACACCCCCAGCTCCCTCAGATTTGTGCTCCAGAGCCTTCCCCAGCTGTGCTGCACATGGGCTGTGCACAGGCAACCTTTGGCACCCCTGCAGCAGGTGCCCTGGGACGCTGATCCCCAGAGCAACAGGCTCCCCTCCTGCTCTGAGCTTCATGCCCACAGCCCAAGACACCACCCAAGACCACAGAATCCTGGAATGGTTGGGGTGGGAAAGGATCTTAAAGTTCATCTAGATCTCCAAGCCCCCAGCCATGGGCAGGGACACCTTCCACCAGACCAGGTTGCTCCAAGCCCCATCCAGCCTGGCCTTGAACACTCCCAGGGATGGGGCAGCCTCAGCTTCTCTGGGCACCCTGTGCCAGGGCCCCAGCAACCTCACAGTAAAAAGCTTCTTCCTAACATGCAATCTAAATCTCTCCTCTTTTAGTACAAAAGTGTTCACCCTTGCCCTATCACTGTATGACGGTGTAAAAAGTCACTCTCCCTTGCTTTTTTATAAGCTCCCTTTCAAGTACTGGAAGGCTGCAATGAGGTTTTCCTGGAGCTTTCTCTTCTCCAGGATGAGCAACCCCAGTTCTCTCAGCCTGTGCTCACAGGACAGGTGCTTCAGCCTTCTGATCATCTTCATGGCCTCCTTTGGGCCAGCTCCAACAGCTCCACATCTTTCTTATGCTGAGGAGCCCAGGCCTGGACCCAGTGCTCCAGGTGGGGCCTCATTAGGGAAGGATTCTCTGTCAACCTGCACTGCCAAAAACCAGCCAGGTCCTGTGACATCCAAGCTATGATGCAGATTTGCATAGACTGACATAATTTCAGGTACAGATCATCCTACCAATCCTCCACAGATTTCCACTGGAAGGTGATGTGGTGACCAACCCTCCCATTACACCAGTCTGTGCATATCCCAGTGTCCTCATACATGTCAGGATTATTGCCTTTATTTGACAGTCCAAGGAAACAAACAGTTAGAGTCAAATGGTGCCAATCACAACCTGTTAGAGCCCAACTTGAGAGCTATTAAGGATATCTTTTCTTTGAAAGCAACATGTTAGTTAGACTCACCTGTAGGGTAATTCCTGTGATGCTTTAATACAAGAAATATTTAGGAGCAAAGAGAATGAAAGCAAATACATCAGATGAGCCAACATCAGGATTAACAGGTCTCTGTATTTGTGGTACTTTTAAATGGCCAGGAAGTACCTGCTAGGAAACAGTGGCCTCAGCATCATGCTCACAATGTCATTACGAAACTGATGGCAGCTCACAGCACAAAGCGTACTGAATTGACAACACTTGCCTTGTTTTCCTAACTGGAAAATCAAACCATATCCTAGGCCCTGGGTGTAGCCACTGCAAACAGTAAACATAGGACAGTCTATCCAGTTATATCCTTTCCTAACGTAAAACAGCCCAAAGAATTACTCGTAAGCCTCAGAGGTTATAATGACCAATTTGGATTTGGCAGGACAGCTGGATTTCAAGGTAGTTTTCAAGGCAATACTCCCTTTGTAGCAACAAATCTGGAATCACAGGACTGGAGAAACTAGGCCTTTCTCAGTTCAAGTGCTAGGTTTCACAACAGGCAAAAAGAACATTTTGACCCTGACACAACATCTAACTGACCTGAACCAGAAGCTGCTGTTTCTCTACTGTCTGAGTGCCTCAGCCTAGGAAACTGCATGACTGAAGGTCTCTCATAAGATACGTATAATTACAGATTTTGTGCATGTTTGGCACTCTCTGTTCAACACCCTTCAATAGGCTTTATCTACAGCATAAAGTCCTATGGAAAATTTTGGGCTTCCGAATGCATCTGCTAAGGCAGAGCTTGAGGTCTGCAGAGCAGGCAACTGTGGTGCCCCACTGCTCCTGAAAATAAGAGAAGTGATTCTCCCTGATTTGGGCCCACAAATGTTGTCACCACAGTGCTGAACAGCATCCCTGTTGTCCTCCTGTGTCATCTGTTCTTGCCTCCATTGGCCACATACATTCCTTTTGTGCCTGAGTCCTAAAAGAAGATCCCTGCTCAGCCAAGTCCTTCTGCCCTGCTTGCCATTGCCTACGCCGGTGCTCTTAGGAGATGGCTCTTCAGAGGGGACCAGCACTCATGGAGACAGGACCTTCAAAAGCACGTTCCCAGGGGACTTTCTGGACTTGCTCCTTCAGCAGCCCAGAGTCTGCTCTCCCCACATGCATGGTCAAGGTTTTGCCTTTGGTCAAGGCAATTGTATGGACATTTGACACAGGTGTTCCACAGACTAAGGGAATGATGGCTGTCTGTATGTCTGTCAGATAAACAGGGAAGGTGATAAGGTGTTGGGAAGTGGGAGACTTGGCATGACATAAATGCTATGGGTTAAGGAGTGGATATTGTTCTGCCTGTGGCTGGGATACAGTTAATTTCTTGTCAGTAGCTGGTCCAGTGCTGTGTTTTGGATTCAGTGTAACAATGGTGTTGGTAACACACTGATGTTCTGGTTGGCGTTAAGTGTCATGTTTATCCCAGATCAAGGACTTTTTTGTGCCTTGTGCTCTGCCAGTGAGGAAGTACAAAGAGCACAAACCCAAAAAGCTGGGAGGGAGGAGCATAGTTGGGCCAGGTGACCCAAACTGGCCAAAGGGATATCCCACAGGCCATGGTGTTTGGGAAAGGGTCCGACATCAGTCAGTGCGGGGTGATCAATTGTATGGTGCATCACACGTTTTTATTTTATTTTGCTCTTCATTCTTATAAATTCTTCTAATTTACTTGCTTTCAATTGTTAAATTGTTTGTGATGCCAAACTGCCTTCTGGGATTAACCTGTAATAACAGGGAATCCTGAAACCAGTCAGCCCACTCTGTCCTCAAATGCTATATCCAGCCCACCCAGCAGCTCTTCTGCAAAACTCTCCCTGACGGCAGCAGCTGAGCAGCCAGCGCCCTATGCCAGTGCTCCCTGACAAAGTGATTCAGGGAGACTCACAGACAAAGCATTTGCTCAGATGTACCATTTTTTGCCATCTTTGCACCCAGTAAAGCTCACAGGAGGAATGGACTCTCTCAAAAAGGGTATTTGCAGGACTGGCTGGAGGGCAGCAACATTAAATGACACTTGGCAGTGAGCACAGCTGTGGAGGTGAACCAATAATTCCTATTTCCCCAGTGCAGGAGCAGGGACAGGTGGGGGAGCTGTAGGTAGGGAATCAGAGGAACCAGAGCCCGCTGCCTCAGGTCTTCTACCAAATAATCTCCAACGCTCTGGTAGCTGAGCAGCTGCATTCCACACCAGGGTTATGCACGGATGCTCAGAGATACAGTGTTTGTTCAAACACACCATTTGTTGTAAACTTAACATCAACTAAAGATCCCAGAAGCTCAAAGTATGGTTAGAATGATATTGGAAGTGTTTTCCTAGAAACCTAACCATTCTACACCTCTACAGTTCTACGATTCTACGATTCTGTGATTCTACAGTTGTCTCATTCAGAACCCAAAGTAGAGGTGATGGTTCAGCTTATCAAACTCCTGCATTGCTGCAGTCTGGGCGGCTGGATCCTGTGCCAGGTGCTGAAAGAGGTTTAGGGGCTGTGCCCCTTGGAAGGCTGGGGGCAAGGAGATCTCCTCAGGCATGTCCTCGCTGTCAAAGAAGAAGTGCTTGAGCTGTTTCTCCTCCAGGCAACAGCGCAGGTAGTGCATGATATCATCCACCCGCAGCAGGAGATACCTGTGCTGCCATTCTGATAGAGGAATCAGGGTCAGGAGGTGCATGACCGTGGTCTTCAAGGCATAGATAGAAAAGCCTGAGCCCTCCAGAAGGCGAGCACAGAGCCGCAGGCATTTGAGGTGGCACCTGCGGGGTGGGGCCTGCCTGGCGACATGACTGAAGAACTTTGCCTCTGCCACAGCATAGCTCTCCATCCATGTTGTGCTTGGGAGGAGTTGGGCCTCTGTAGGCTGGCTACTCAGGAAGATGTCCGAGTCACCTTGCTGCACACTAAATATTGTCTCCACAAAAAGGCTTCTCCCAGAGGCTTTCGTCAGCTTCATCTTGCAGGACCGGCTGGAAGGCAGCACCCGCACATTGTAGTGACAGGACTGAGACACTACCGACCAGGCTGAGATCACAAATGTCTGGAACCAGAGGGCAATTTTCTCCACATCTAGGTAAGGGCCAGTGCAGAGGGTGTATAGAAGGCTGGCCACCTGATTTCTCTTCAGCTCCTCCTCAGAGTGGTGGAGGAAGCACAGCGTGTTCTGTTCCCCAGTGCAAGTGCACACCAGCTCCACACGGATGCGCATGCTCCTCTGTGGCATGTGCCCCGCGGTGTCCAGTTCCAGGTGGAAGGCATGCCCAGGGGGTGGCTTCAGGGGCACAAACATGCAGTAGACGACATCCTCCTCCTTATGGGGACTCCAACCTTCACAGGCACTGCCCACCCCAATGACTGGTTCCAGCATTGGGAAGAAGCTGTCTGAAAAGAGCCTATGGGAGACATGGAGAAGGTCACTCAGCAGCCTCTGCACCACCCGTCTCCTGGAGGCCAACTTCGGCACTGACAACTGGAAGCGTCTTGAAAAGATCTGGGTCGTAGTCATCTCAGCAGGATTTTCTTCCTCACTTCCTTCACTCTCTGAGTCCATACTGTTGTCCACCCCATAAGTCATTTTTCTGAGCCACCAGCAGAGTGCCAAGAGCAGCACCAGGATTCCAGCAGTGGCCCAGAACAGCTGTTGCTGCAAGGCAGTCCAGAGCATGGCTCCCCAGGATCTGGCACTCTGCTGCATGATCCTGTGGGCCAGCTCCTGCAGCTGGTTGAGGTCCTCATCCAGGTACACGTTGATGTAATTGTAGATCCATTGCACAAGCCAGAAGAGGAGTAGTAATACCATTATGACCTGCAAGAAAAAGGAGTGCAGTGGGGCTGAGAAGGGAGGGAAGGAAGAAAAGAGAAACTAAGGGAGCTGACAGTGAAGGAAGAAGGGATGGGAGACAGTGGGCAGGAAGGAGAGGGGGCTAGGCAGCTGGCAGGCAGTAAAGCCTGTGCCCCATCCCAGTGGTGGCACCATGCCCTTTGCAAAGTGCACCTGCAAGGGGCTGGGCCCTGGAGGCAGGGTAGGGAGCACTCTCTTGGGTGCTTATATTTGTGCTCCCACCCTCGTCCAGTGCAGCTTCTGGCCTGTGTGTCCACTTGACGCTCATCCAGGCTGGCCTGCGGCAGCGCTGCCTGCTGCTGCCA
>VYZQ01067298.1:13048-43245 GCA_013400655.1 Mystacornis crossleyi | reverse complement strand
CTTTTTTCTTTTTTAAATTTTTGTTTTCAGTGTTATCTCGACTTTTATTTACTTGCAAGTTGTTTTTTTTTCCCCCCACTAAGGACAAACAGAAAACTTCTCCTTTCATCTTCAGTCTCTCTGATTTATGATAAATTTAGTTTCCTTCGGCCTGGCATTTGCTTCAGCAGGCAGTCTTCCTTCAAGTACCACCCTGATTGATGTATAATCTTTGATATCTTCCATTAGCCTCCAGGATCACTAAGTTCAAGGCCCTCTTGGAACCTAAGGAGCCCTGCCGAGGAACTGAAGACCTTCAGAGTCCTTGGGGTGATTGACAAGGTAATTCTTCAGTGTCTCTTCAAGAATTCAGTCATAAATCGACTGCATGCTGACATTTTGTCTTTGAAGCTGTGGATCTTAAGGATATGAAACAAAAGGGGAAAATGACTCAAATGCATCTGCACTTTAAAATAACAAAAGTAGAAGAAAAAAAGGCTTTTATCTAAGCAATTCATGTAAGGTCATGCAAAATGTATTTGAGCTAAAGGATGAGGTACATGTTTGGTAGCATTCAATAGGATGAGGCCTGGTTTTCAAAAATTAAATCATGGTTGCCATTCTGGGGTAAGGACAAGTTGATGTATTTTCAGTTGAACAATCTGGTGGATACTTGAAATACAGACGGGTAGAAATTCTTACTTTTGAACTCTTACTTGAAATGGGAACTGGGGACACACACAACTGTTCTCCTTCCCTGAGAATTTGGAATTGAAATCCCTTGCCAAGACAGAGATTCAGCAATGAAGCCAAGCTTATTTTTGAGTCATGCAAATAATGTCTTCCAAAATCCCAGGATAATACCCATCTGTAAACAGTAAAGGACCATACGGATTTCTTTGCAAGCCTAATTNTGATAATAAAGCATTTCATCCACAGAATATTTGCTTACCAGCCATTTTCCTTTGTGACATAGTTGTTAAATATTGCTTCTGAATGCTGAAAAATTAGAAAAAGAGCTTTTTGCTCTTAGAAGCATAGAAATCGAGGAGTTTCACCTTCCTCTTCCTTTGCACCTTTGTGTGGTAGAAATGTACTTGGGGAGGCCAGATTATGCTTAAAAGGAACTTGGCATTCAGCAGCTCTGCAAATGAAGTTACCTTATTTGTGAGGAAGACATCCAGGTCTGTGGTTCCCGTAGAAGCTACATGTTGAATTTTTGGAGGAAGATCTAATGAATTCTCTCAGCTGGCAACTAGAAACTGCTGAAAATGTTTATTCACATGCCAGAGGTATATGGGATGCTTAAGAGGTTGATCTTTGTCCCAAAAGACTTCCAGTTGAAACGTTCCCCTCTCTGACATGCAAACTTTTGAGTTTGCTCCTGAGAAGCTACAAACCATAGTAGACAAACAGCTATGTGTATTAGTGTATTAACTACTTCAGTAGTTAGCCCCTGCCAATTTTCTTGCTGTGGTGTTAATTTCTAGCTTAATGATACATAACTAGCTACTTTTTTCTAAGGCAGCTTTAGGAATCATTTCTCTTGTGCACCTTATTATTGAAAGGATTTCATAAAACTCACTAGAGAGCAAGAGAACCCTGTTTATAATTCTATATTTTGTGTTCTTCAGAACTTAAAAAGCCTCTAATTTGCTTTCTCCTCCTCAGTGATCTCTGAATTATTNGCAATTCATGTAAGGTCATGCAAAATGTATTTGAGCTAAAGGATGAGGTACATGTTTGGTAGCATTCAATAGGATGAGGCCTGGTTTTCAAAAATTAAATCATGGTTGCCATTCTGGGGTAAGGACAAGTTGATGTATTTTCAGTTGAACAATCTGGTGGATACTTGAAATACAGACGGGTAGAAATTCTTACTTTTGAACTCTTACTTGAAATGGGAACTGGGGACACACACAACTGTTCTCCTTCCCTGAGAATTTGGAATTGAAATCCCTTGCCAAGACAGAGATTCAGCAATGAAGCCAAGCTTATTTTTGAGTCATGCAAATAATGTCTTCCAAAATCCCAGGATAATACCCATCTGTAAACAGTAAAGGACCATACGGATTTCTTTGCAAGCCTAATTAAGAGACCAGAAGAATTGTTGGGTTGTTTTGATAATGCTGATTAGTTACCACCTTACCAAATACTTTTAAGATGATGTATTATTCAGCAGTGTGACAGTGGCTAATGCAGACTGTAACGGCTCGTTTCCTTTTTGCTGTGCCAAATCCCTTGTGCCTTTTGATAGTTCCTTATGTAGTCCCTGGTTTGTGCATGAGCTACTGATGCATGGTCAATTTATGCATTTGTAACGTGCATCAAAAACCTGTGGCTCATCCCTTGAGGTCTGTATTTCTTGGTTTCTTTTTCTTGTTGGACTGAACCTAGCTATTGGGACTGGTTTTTGTTCTTCTTTGCCTATTTCGTTGTAATTGTGTGCGTAAGTTGATAACTTCTCCTCGGAGGGCTGTACACATTAGGTATTATGGTTGTTTTTATGGCACACAAGGTTTTCTATGCTCTGACTTCATATTCATTGTATCTTCTTTCCTCAGTTGTAAGTACAGAATTTAGCCTGTATTCCACTCTCTATACATATCAGAGAGACACGCTGGAAAGACCACCTGTCTGTAGCACCTGTTAGTAGGTGCTAAGTAAATTAATAGCCACTAAATGGATGCAGTAGGCATGGATTTTGTGAATTAGTCTGACAGAGTGAGCCTGCAAAAATGTTGGAAACAGATCAAGAAAGACTTTTTCAGTATCTCCGTTCTTGTGTAATGATAATGAGCAGCTACTGGAAAAGATCAGAATGAAACTTTTGGAGTCTTTGGTGGTACCAGATCTCCTTAGCTCTCTCTGAGCAGTTTCAGTAAGTGTCCCAGGTGTGAGCTTAACATGTCCAGATCTTTGAAGCAGAGTTGGGGAGAATCAGGATTTTAATGATGACAAAAGTACAAGATTCTCAGAGTTGGAGATGTATGCAAGGAGTAGCCGGCCTGTGCGTACAGCTGGAATGCTCCTGTGTAAACAGTATCATAGGGCTCAGAGTTCATGTTTAATTATTGTGGAAAAGGGAGCCAGATTCTGTCAGAAGTCTTTGTACTCTGCGTTCCTACTTCCAGATTCTCTTGGCATAATCTTAGCCTTATTCTGAGTATGCTGCTTTTGATCATATATTTCTAGGTGTTTGTAAAGTTGTGAGGCAAATGAAAACCTGCTCTAAGCCCAGAGAGTATTTTATTTGGTTTTATAATGTGTACACAAAATGCGTGTGAATGTGAAGCAAAAGTGTGCACATGTATCTGTGGGCTGGAGATGATGCCCTTGCCTTTGGTTTAAGGCACCATCTCCCTTCCTTCCTCACCATCACTGTCATTTCCCTCCTTCTCTGCTTCCATTCGCCCTAAAGCTCACATCATGGAGAAATCCAATCAATGTGTAAGTATCCTTGCTGGAGCCAAGCAGATGACATAGTGTGCTTGTTCCTGAAAATGGATTTTGATTTTCAGGGCCAGCATTGAAGATGCCATGCTTTTGGGCACAAGGCTGTAACAGATTCAGCACCATGCAGAGTTTTGCCTGAAAATAGTCTTCCATTCTAACCCTAAGGTAGCTGCTTTGGTTTCAGCAGAAAATGGGTGTGTGGGTAGTAATGAGCCACTGGCATTGTAACTGCTGGCTTGACTAACCCTGTGCAAGACTGGCTTAAACACACTGACTTAAAAATGGTGTTGGTTGATTTGCAGACTTGTTCTCCCACTGCTGAAACCCAGAGTGGTGTCTGCCTGCTGCAGTGCTGCCTCGAGAAAACCAGCTGTTAACCTTCCCTCATTCAAATGCTGAAAGGTTCAGTGCTTTTCCTTAGAGTAATGTCACTCTTTGTTCTTCTTTTGAAGCCTCTTGAAGTGTTTTGAATTGGCTTCATTTTCACAGACAAAATGCTTGTTGCTACCTGAAACTCTGGGTTTTTCAAACTATTTTAGACTAGGCAGAATGATTAGATATTTAATTTTAGCCTGGTTTATTCCCAATGTGCAATCTTTCTTTCCCTGTCTACCCTTTCACCTTCCTTGTCACCTCAATAATTTTTGTTGCCTTGACCCTTTTCTGCTAAGTCGGAGAGAGTTAGAGATCTTCGCATTATTGAACTCCTTAAATTATAGTGAAAATTCGGGGGAAAATGCCTATATCTGTGTTGCCTCCCATCCTTCTGCTTTTGCTCTCATGCGAAGGCTGTAGGATAAATCTGACAGTAGACCAAAGAGGACTTAGGTTTTGCTTGAGGAAACCATTCTCTTTTTTTTTTTTGAGTTCTGCAGCTGCTGTGTTTGCTCACTTCATGATGTCAAAAGTTAATGAGGTGGTGTTTGCAGGTATTTTATATGTTTAATATGTAAAGAGCCTGCCTGTGAGTAGGTTTCTGGAAATAGAGGTGTAGTCTAATTGTAAAGGTGGCTTTTGCCCTGCAAACGTTGTGGAATCTGAGGTGCTGCTGTTTGGGCAGCAAAGCTCTTATTAATGTTACCAGAGGTGCTGCATTGAAAACAAATACCTAAATATTGTAGCTGTTGTTATCACCAACCCCGAATGATCAATTATTTTATCAGCTCATGTACCTTAAAGTAGAAAACTTCTTTTTTGGAATAGGGAAGAGTTTTGCTTTCAAAATTTGCCTAATTAAAAATCAAGGTTGCAGGTTCTGTGCTGAGTTTCTGCCCTAGGCAAATCTTTCCTTTGAAGCTGCAACCGGCCCCTGAAGAAACGACTTTGTTATGGTGCTGCTGGATACCTTCACAGTGCTGTTTCAAACCCAATTTCTTATTCTTTAGAAGCCTCTGTTATTTAGATTCATTCAATTTAAAGATTCATCTTGAAAGCAGAGTGCATTAAGTAATAACTATGCCTCTGTAACCAGTGGCTGTCATTTATGTCTCTTCTACGCCCTCCCCATGTCCCCCATCAAGGCACAGTGTCAGTACTGGCACTGGTGTGGCTGCGTTCAGTTCTTCCACAGCTGCCCATACCTTTGAGCTGTTGTTCAATACGCTGTTTGTTAAGCTTTATTATGAAACCTAATTAAATAATGTACTCTCATCGGGGTCTTGCTAAAATTATTTTGAGAGTTTCTGAGATAGATAACTGGTTTTAGAAAATGGAAGCAATTCTGTTAATCTTGAATATAAGGGGTTTTTTGTGTCTTCCGTGCTGTCGTGAGAAGTCGTAACTCTAGTGGGTGTACATTTTGGTGAAGTGACTTTAAAAATATGCAGGAGAACCCAACTAATATTATTAATTATTTATAAAGCGTGATTACTACTCGTCTGCTTAATGAGTGAAAGTGCCAAAAAGCAGAAATATCTAGAATATATGTCACATGCATGATCTGCAGACCCAGAGTTGAATTCAAACAGGTCATGGCTAGTTCTAATGAAATTTAATCAGAGGGGAAGGAGGGATAGGCCCTTCTTATGGCAGCATGTGTGTTGTGCATGAATAACTGACACAGCTAACTATGTCCTGTTAGTGTTTGTTAGTAACTTAAATATTCAGCCTTTTATTGTGAGGTGAGATTAAAGACTCTTGCAGCTGTGAAACTGAGTTGACCGTAGCAGATGTTTTCCCTCCCCTGGCTCTCAGGTGCACTCTGTCAAGCATCTTTAGATCATCTTAGAGATTTGAATGAGTGACTGTGTGTGCTTAAGAGCTGTGGGGGAAAGGGAGCTGGAATGTACATACAAAAGGGGTATAATGGAAAATAGCAAAAAGGTTGAAAATCTGAAACTGAATAATAATAGTAACTATTCATACAAATAAAATTTTAACAGCTAGTTTTATGTTTTGATAACCTTTTAGTTTCTTAAGTGACTTGCCAAGTCCTACAAAATCAAATCAACTACAGAGTTATTGTCGAAACTGATTTCTTGGCTCACTACCTTCCTTTCCCTACTGCTGTGGGATTATTCCTAAACTACAGTCAGGTTTCAAGCCCCAAGTAACAAAGCTTTCTCAACTTAAAAACATAGTTTCTCTGCCAGCTAGAGAGAGTCCTGTCCCTTCTTTCCTGCCCTCCAACACATGCCACTTGTTTTCCTGAAATCTTTCCGTTTACACAAATCTGAACATTTCTGAGTGTTTGTTGTTGTAACCCTTAGTTTCTCTCTAGCTTCTTTCTTGTTTGTCTCACTAAAATTTATTTTGACTTGTGTGAGATTTGGTATAGTAATGCAAATTTTGCCCTTGCCTTTAGAAAAAAGAAATTACACTGTTGGACTTTCTTCTGCAGGCTGTACTATATGTATCTTCTGGCCTTCAGAAAGAAATAAATTATTGAGATATTTTCTTTTAAGCCAAAATAATTTAATTTTATCTTCCTAACTGTTACTAAGTTGCATAGTACATAATTGGTGCTGGGCAATTACTCCGGGATGGCAGTGGCATTTCATATTGTAAAATGCTTTCACTAGTAAAACCTGCCAGATATATTTTCTAAGTTAATATTTCACCATTTGTAATTTATTGGCCAGTTTCTAGTTTACTTTAAGAAAATGGACTTTCCTCTCTGTTACCAACCAACTCAAAGTATTTAAAAATTAGAATTTGAATACATGCTGCTTTCTTAGCACTTTCATTATTTAAAGCTGCACCGTGTGTCTTATAAGTACACTGTTATTGCAAGTCATAGAATATACGGGCTGTAAGTTCCTTAGAATAATGGTTTGAAAGGAGGAATAATTGCAAACTGAAGATAATTCATATTGCACAGGTACAAGGATAAGGAGTAATCACATTTTTCATACATACTGGCCAAATGTAATCTCTTTTTGTAACGACAGAGGGAGACGAGTGAAAGTCTGGGTGGTGTAATCTGAAAAGTGACAAGAATAAATCTGTGTTAAGTAGATCTTTTAATCCTGGTAGCCTTGTGACAGCCGGCACAGCTGAGGAGAGCGGAGGAGTTGCACCCCTGCTCCTGCCCATCAATGCAGCCGTGTCCTGAGTGCAGCACCCAGCTGGGCTCCAGCCCCAGCTGAGGTTGGCTTGCAGTCCCAAATAGTCGTGCCTGGGATCAGGTGGACGCTGTCTTGTTCCTTGTCATCTGTCACTACAGCATTTTCCAACTGGTGGGGTAAACACAGGAAAAAAAATCCCAGGTGATCATCTGACACATATTCAAGTCTGTAGGATTTTTGTTAGAGTATCTATGCTGTGATAAGGGCACCTTGTTTAGCAGATAAGGACCAGAGTTAATAGGTGGCCCACTGATGACAATATTACATGATGTGTTTTCAGTGCAGAGCAGCAATTTAATAACAAAATGGAGCTGGTTTTAAAGTAATCCCTTAGCTGTGGTTTGTCTTGGAAACCTTTCTGCTGTCTGGTACTTCAGTGAGAGATCCTATTCCATTTTCTTTGATCACGCATGAGGTATTTTTCACTTCTGTTAGTCAACTTAAAGTCACATTTTTGTAAGCAAATGTGTTGATGTGTTTGTTTTGATTAGTGTTAAAAGCTGCTCCAGTAAATAAAAAGCACAGGTACGTTCTGTGCTATGTCCTGAAAGAGTGGAGACTAGGAAAATAATCAGTATGAGATACTGGGCAGGGGAGAAGGGAGTGGGTGGAAAAAAAAACCAGAAAGGAAGGGGGAATTGGGGGAGCAAATGTCTGCAGCATGACAGGATTTGTGCGTTAGTGCTGAAGCCACCCGCAGGAGAGCAGCGCAGTTCAGAGCACTCCTCCGTTCTCCCAGTGCTGTCCCCCGCGACCTTGGTTGGGTGCTCGGTGGGGTGACTGCTGGTTCACCATGTTCTTTTTTCCTGGTGACTTGCCTGTTGCCTGCCCCTGGGTCTGTGCTCCCCCTTATGCTGACTTCTGCAGTATTCCTTCAGTCTCTTATCTCAGGGCTTTGATGCATATGTTCTGAAGGTGGCCACCGTGACTTTGGGTGGCAGCAGATGGTAAACCTTCAGGCTGCCACCGGCTATACTGGTGTTAAGTTGGAAACTTAACGTTTGATGAAGAATCAGTAGTGCATATGAAAGAGCTTTTACTGCAGAAATATCTTTTAATTAAAAAAAAATTAGCATACCGAAACATTTGCTAATTTCTGTGCATTTGTAGGATCTTAAAATTAACTGTTTTCTTAAAGCTAGACTCTGGTTATTTACCAGGCAGATTTTATTTTATTTTTCTCCAATTAACTGTACCTACTATATTCAATTGAATTGAATTTATTTTCCTCTAAGCTGTTGGATACATTGTAAATCAAATCTAAGAAGCTAATTTTTTTAAGTAGCTGCTGTCAGCATCAGAATTAACCCTTGACTTAGAGAAAAAAAAAAGAATTCACAAGTAAAAAATCCTGTTTGGCATCACAGAGCGGTACTGCTATCTGCACTTAGTACTGAGATGCTGTCATGCGGTGCTGCTGCTTTGACTTGTTTTTGGGGATATTCCTCAGAGCTCCAGTGCTTGTACAAAATTAGGATGTCTTTGCTGCTGAAGACACTTATTTACATCAGATATTTATTTGTAGTAATTGCTATTTGTGTATCTGTGGTTATGGCCATGTTGAGGTTGTCATTAGTGCAAAGAAAAAGAAAAAGAATGAGTAAGCAACAGTGCCGTAAGAGCCAGCGTGATACGTGGACCTTGACTCTGTTTGTCCATCAGTATTACAAATAGGATTTTGCCTCGTCTCCTTTAGTGTCGCAGTCTAGTTGCTCAGTGCCCAGAATTGCCCTGCTGTGCCTTTTTCTCCCTCCTCCCTGAGACAGGATGCTGGATGTTACAGCCGACAGCTCGTTGTTAGGAGATGTTAAATATTGCAGCTTACATGGTGAAAGAGGTTCTGTCAGCTTATGTGAGCTAGAAGCAGCCTAGTCTAATGCTAGCATCTCTGTGTGATCTGCTCTGGAGAATAACAGAGTTCTGTCCTAGGGAATGCACTTTGGAATCCTGTTTTGCCCCATTGTGCCATTAGGGTGGAGACTTGTCACTTAGCATTTTAGAAACAAATCTTAGAATTACAGAAGCGGTTTTGCAGCGGGAGAGAAGTGTGAAGGAATGCAAACAGGGACTTGGTGCACTGCTGTCTATAAATTGGCTGTTAAGCATGAGGTGAGGAGAGTAAGTTGGCACCTGGGTCAGTGGTTAGGGGTACAGTTGTGCCCTTCTGCAGCAGGGCTGTAATGCCTCCAAGAGCTGCTGACCTTTCTCTGCTGTGGGTGAGTGATAAAAACTCAAGCAAATATACTTCTGACCTTCTCTCTCCTGGGCTTACCTCTTCCTGAAATAGTTATCTGATAGCGACTTACCGATTCATGTCGTCCTTTAATTATCTGGGAGAATCTGGTTACACCAAACCTTTGCAATAGTGCATGCAGGCTGCTTTCCCTTGACACAAGGTTTTGATTTGGTGGGCCCGTGTAACGTCTGCAGCCTGCCAGGGCCAAATGGACCATCACTACACGAATTTCTAAAGTTACTTCCAAGACTCTTCCTGGGCTTCTTGGAGTCCCTTTTGAGGTAAACAGTCTTGCCAAAAATTGGTACTGAATCAACAAAGAAATAATTGTCCCTAAAATGAAGTGGAGCTGTAAATGAGGTGTTAATCACTCAGGAAAGGTACGAAACTTGATGGGAGGCAAAAAAAAAAAAAAAAGCTGGTTAGTTGGACTGGGTAGTCCATCTAGGTAGTTAACCTCAAAGGCAGAAGGATATTAGCTGTTGTTATTGCAGGTATAAAACCGTAGCTGCTGCTTTCATGTTGATGCTGCAATATAACAGCAGATGAAGTTACCCTACAGGGACCCTCTGTCTGCTTTATTCGCATTAGTGGTCGTCGATCTCTACCTCAACTTACGGGGCGAGGGCTCAGTAATCTCTTCTGTTGCACCATATGCTAATACAGTGCTGATAAGCAAGTGTGAAAAATGAAAGGGAGGAATACATTAATTGTATTTGTGCAATAAGGTATGCTATCAAAGGTAATTATTTCATGACAGTTTTAGTTATAGCAGTTGTTTTATCATGAAATAAAAGATGGCTTTAGGAGCCTTTTATTGGAAAGACAATTGTATCAAATTAGTACCAAATTAGATTTTTGTCTTTATAAAGGTGAGCAAACCCATGAGCAGTTTTTAAATTGGTGTCTTCTACTCTACAAATGAACAAATCCTGTTTGAGGGTTAAAGAAGCTATTATTCTGTCCTTTATGCTGACAGCTTCATTACTGATTGGCCTACTGTTGGTATTAAAAAAATGTTTGGCTCCTTATGATCTTTGTGCATGCAACTATAATATTAATACAGACCACGGAACTGTTCATTAAGAAATGACTTTAAATGAGGTTGATGCTTGTAAATCTGGAGAGATACAGATGTTAAATGCTGCCATTCCTTTTCATATACAGCCGTATGGCTAATAATTTCCAAGTGGCTAAAGCTCTTGTTAGCAAGAGTGCTGGTGTGTTAAGAATGGCCCTATAAATAACTTTAAGAACTGAAGTTGAAGGTGCTTCTTTTAAAGACTATTGTTAACTAAACATTATTGCCAAACAGATGGAAAGCATTCACCAGCCTGATGTTTTTAGGTCTAATTATATTATCGCCAGTCCTGTACGGCTCAGTTGAAGAGGTGTATCCAGAGGCCAATTTATAATCATTTAGCCAACACCTGTTTGGGAGATATTGACAGTCAAAGGGCACATTTAAAAAAAAAATCACATATGTTCTCGTATTTATTGCCTCAATGTGAACAGTGTCTAGTTGCAAACAAACTTGGGAGAAGAGGGAAGAGAGTGATTGTAAACACATAGATGTTTTCAAACTATTTTTATCTTGTTTTGCCACGTCTTGTAAAGCGGCTTTTATTTTTTCTCTTTTTCGGTTGGCTTTCTTTGGTTGGTTGGTGTGGTTTTGGGTTTTTCTTTAATTTTAATTTTACACCTTTTGGTGTAAACATCTTAAAACATCTGTAAACAAAGCCAGTTTCACAGTTTTTTTTTACTGAGCTGGTTTCCAGTGTTTCTGGAAGCTCCAGGTTAAGAGGACTAAAAAGTTGTTTGGCAAACTCAGTGGTCTTGGCATACTTGCCTTTCCTTACTGTGCCCTTGATGTGGAAACTGTGTGTCGCTCCTTTGTTCAAAAAAAATCTCAGTAGCACCAACTTCAGCTGATTTTTTTTCTCCCCCTGAAGAGACAGAAAAGCTTTTAAAATTGGGTGCAACCCCAGTAAAAGAGGGGGTCTTTGAGATGGGCAAGAGTCTGTCACTTTGTTTGTTTTGGTGAAATACGTTGAGAGAGAAATTATTAGAAAAGACTTCAGTTCTCCTTCTCATGTTTGAGATGCAGTGGGGAGAAAAGCAGGTTTTGAATGCGACCATCCCAAAGAGCAAAGGTTTCTCTCTTTTGGAGACAGCAGAGTATGGCTGCATTGCCGCCCCTCACAGCAGGGGGTAGGGGAGGCTGTGCGTGGTGTTGTCCTTCTGCCACCTGATGAAGCCATGTTGCTCCTGACATGTCATTCCTCTGCAAGAAGCCTTTTGGATGCAAGCTCACTTGGTCTTCACTGCACCTTGTCTGTTCACTTAGAGTTGCTGCATCTTGTCTATTAAACTCTAGAGTCTGGTAACCCCAGAGCTGGCATGGGAAGGGAGCCTTTTAGAAGTATGATTTTGCAGCCTAAATATTTAGGTATAACTGTATGTGAATATTTATACTGGAAGTTTACAATGTCTGGTGTAAATAAACAGTGAGGGCACACTCTTGGTCTTTTTCCTGCAGAGGGAACAGGAGGGTTGAGCTTGTGCTGCTCGTGTGGCTGTCTTGCAGCTGGTGCTTTTCAAGCACATCTGTGTTCTTAGAGTTTGAAAACAGTTAATTCCTGAGCAGGGTGACTTGAAGGCGGAGGGTTCCAGCTTTCTAAAGATGCAGTTTCCTAAATGTACATACACAGATATGTATCCTTCTGTTTGTTTTGTTTTCAACGCGTAAACAAATGGAGCTTGCTCTGTAGTTGTTTAGTGCTTCTCTCATTGCTGTGTTTGAAGTGCTTTAAGTAGAGGTGATGCACTGCTAACAGAGATGCTCTTTGCAGCTGTAGGTGTTCTCTCTGTAGCAAACCCATCCACACTTTTCTCTAAATAAATCCTCTTGTTTTTTGTTGTTACCCTAATTTTAGAGGTCTATATCCTCAGTCATTTCTTCGCTAAAGAAATGGCTGCTTATCAAGTCTGTATGCTGCAGGGGTTTAATTTTTAGACTGCTTATATCACGTTTTTTGTAAGGATATTCAACATTAGATTTAAGAACTATGTTTTGTTAGCTTACACATGTGAATCTTAAATATTTCTCTGAATACTTCTTTTGCTTAGGTTTTGCTTGTAATGGACACTAGAACACAGCAGACTTTTATATTGAAGGTGAGTAAAATCTTTTATTATATGACCTCCTAAATTACACCAGCACACAAAGATCAACTTGTGGGTAATTTATAGAGGTATCCCTGCAATATATGGTTATTATGATAATACGTATTAAGTTCCCTGGAATTCTTTTTGCCAGTCCTTGGTTGCATTCCCTTCCTTTCTCTCTAACATCCCTAGTGCTCGGATGTGCTGGTTTAGTCACCTCAGTTGCCTCTGGTTATTGAGGCCGACACCTTCACAGGCTTTGGTAAAGAATCACAGATTTAATGTGCTGCGTAAAACATCTGTAAAGCCCTGGTGGCTCAGGACTTCTGATGAAGGTGAAAATTCTCTTTAATCCAAGCATATCCACTGCCCTTTTTGTTTGGTCTTCTTCAGCTGAAGAATGTCCTACTGGACAAAGTGGGTTCTGGATGAAATGTACAACTGGTCTTCTTCAAATTTGTTTCCTTATGTTTTACATCAATAGTCTGAGATAACTGAGTTTAATGTTGCTAACCAATTACATTAAAGAACAGTTATTCGGTCAGAATAAAATTTTTCACATTACTCTCTTTATGTTTCAGAAAGTGTTCAGATCAAGACCCCCACTATGCTCAGAGCATCTGTGATGCTGAGAATTAGTTTAGTTATGAGTATTGTTTTTATGGCCATTTACTTCAGACTCCCTTTGTCATGAATTCCACTGCTAATGGCAGGAAGGATTGAAAAGAAGCTGTGTCCCAAACATGAAGCTCTAATTACTTGTTAACATTTCATAACTTGGCTTCAGATCTGGCTTACAACCCACCTTAACTTTGTGCATCAGCCTTTGAAATTGTATGTGCAGGATACAGCAAACCTGTTTGTTTCTGAGAAAGGTTTATTTGTGAATATTGTATATTAGAACCTCACATTATCTACTGGCAGATAGGGTAACATTGAATTTCCCATGTAACTGCCTATGTTTATCAATATTGTAATAGGTCACACTATTGACATAATTTTTTTTCTCTTTCTCTCTCCCCTCCCTTTCGCCCTCCCACATCAATTTTTTCACTTCTGGCAACTTCATCCCTGCACTACCTCCCAAAAATCATTGCCTCTCAAGGAGACTAATCCTTTTCTTTCTTTTTTACTGAGGTGGTTGTTGTCTTTAGTAAAGTAAAATGAAAATGTGAGGATTACCTGTGAGGCTAAGGCATTCTTTTGTCTTTGGGACTTGAATTGAATTTTTTTAATAGTGTCTTTTGGTCACGCAAAAATAAAATTTTAAAAAAAGGTCACAGGGAAATAACTGAGTGTCATCCTGATGACTTAGTTTGAGAGAGATTCTAATAAAAACATTGACCCATGTAATTGATTTTAATGGCAGCTTTGTGCCATCTTCTGTTCTCTGGAAATGCGCCAGATGCCATCAGCACAGCCTCGGGGGACCGAGGGGCATAGAGCAGCAGATGAGTGGTTTCTCTGAAGCCCAGAGTAACTCGGATAGATTAGTTTGGTTGATAAACACAGAGCACAGCAGGCTCCAAAGGCAACTGAGGGTACAACTGACCTTTTTGTTCTCTGTCAGGGTCTAAGGAAAAGTAGTGAGTGCAGCAGGAGCAGAACGACCATCATCCCCCGCTGCGTGCCCAACATGGTGTGTCTGCACAAGTACATCATCTCCGAGGAGTCTGTCTTCCTCGTGCTGCAGCACGCAGAAGGTTTGTCTCTCCTTTGAGCATATTGTTGAAAAGAGTCAAAGGTTTTCAGCTTTAATCAATGGTGCACTTCATTGTCAAATTAATCTCTCATACATCCAGTTAAAATATTTTTAGTGTGCCAGAGAGATGTCATCTAAGACACCCCACTCCGTTCCTCTGTCCCTCCCCCTTTTCCCCTCTCATTCTGCAGTGGATCTGATTCCTGCTTCAAATGGCCTCAAATCCTGATGGGTTACTTGAATTCTACGTAGCAATACTGAAAGCTTCAAACTGTTTATTTTCTACAGGAGAGGGAGTGCTTTGACTGCAACAACTGTCTACATTATTTACAGTTATCTCTCAGAGATTAAGTCTTTGGCTACTTTCGTAAACTTTAACTAGTAAATCTTTTTAGCATCTCTAGTTAAAATGACAGCCTTTTTGCACAAGAATTTAATAGCTCTGCTAAAAACCAGGAACATTTTCCTGTTGGTTAGTATTGCACTGATCTGGATTTTAAAGAAAATAGCTAGTGGCATCACGCAGGAGTTCAAAGCAGAACCACAGAGTTATGCCTTCAAACTATTTATAAAATTCCTGTTAAATATACAGGGAACAGGTGGCACAAAATAATTACATTTTGATTTTTTTGTCTAACACCTGGATTTAAATATTCCCTAAATGTAATTACCCATATTTGTTTAGAATGAGTGCAGAATATAAATTTTGGGATTGCTAATAGTTCCTTTTTTAGGAAATGCTAATAACTCAGACAGAATGGACGATGTGAAGGAACTAAGCTGGCTGATAGAGAAGATAATTTTATTACGTTGAATATTATTTCTTTTTTTCCATAATAACTTAGATTTTGGTTTTTTCATGAACAATTTGTCATATGAGGCCGGTTAAAGTTAGCTTTGCAGCAGGAATGACTGTTTTTGCAGTGTGTGACTTGGTTTTGCCATGAGCAGTTATGCATGAAGAAAAACCTCACTTTACAGTAGTACCTGATGGTGATCTTGGGAGTTTACTGTGCTGCTCTGTACAGTGCTACTTTTCTCCAGGTGTGTGTAATAATACATAAGATAATTGAGAGAGTCTCACCTGAACTGCAATCTTCACATAAACTGGTACATTTTGTTCAGAGAAAAAGTATTTTTAAAAACCCACAACCAAAGAAACGCCAAAACAAACAAAAAACCCCACCCACAACCCCTGTCAGATACCAGCTGCCCCTAAGGCTAGCGTAATTACATAATTTAAAAAACTCTTCTTAATATTTCTGCAGTTTCTGAAGTCCTACAGTTTTGCTCTTCTCTTTAGGAAGAATGTTCTTCTTCAAGACAGATGGAAAAGTGAGTGGAGTAGTAGTGGAATTTTATGGGAGAAGTGGTCAGATGTAAGAACAAAAATTTTAAGGAAGGCCTAATGTGAGCCGCTGACAAAGGTGATCTTCTGGAAGTGTTAATTTTACTGTGATAACAGAAGAATAGAGACATTGAGATCAGAGCTCTTTCATTTTCATGAACCTTCTGTCTGGGCTCAGAACAGGCAAAGGGAGAGGAAGAGTGATACATTCTGTTGTATTCCTCCAAAGAGGAATTGCTGGGGTACACAGTGATGAGTAAATTGCTGAGAATATATACAAGTGTATATAAGAATATACAAGTGTATACAAGAATATATACAAGTGTATTGCAGGTGTAGGGCCTGATCCCAAATCTTGAACTGGGGCAACGGCCAGTGCACCTCACCCTGTCCTATGAGACTGATGCTGGAACGTGATTCAGGAGAAAGGCTTCTAACTCTGTGTAAGGAAAGGATACTTAAAAATAGGGCTAAAGATATGCTGCACTATATGCAGAGACTAGTCTTGCTCACCCCACTGATTATGGCCTTGATCAGATCAGTCTTATGTTAGTAGCATTCATCCTTTAAATTAGAAGGATAATAATACCAGGAATCCCTACAGACAAACCTGTCTTAAAATTTCATCCTTCTCAGACCAGATGTAAGTAGAGAAGATGCTTGTAGTTAATGTTGGGAAAGGATAAAAAATTCTAAGACAGTACTTTTAAAGTGATAGTCTCTTGAAATTTTATTTCATGACTTTATGAATGCTCTAAATATTCATACTCGAAGTAATTATATTCCAATAAGAAAGAAGATTCTGCCAGTTAAATTTATAAGCGGTGCTGATTTATGATGCTAGGTGTATTAGCTACACCATTGTGAGTTTGAAGGGTAAAATACTAATTTAAATGAGCAGTGGCTCGTATTGTAGCAAATTCAGGGGTTTTATGCTACAAATGGACAATATGTGTTTGTTAAGCAGCTCACTTTCCTATTCATAGTAGATTTTAACTGTATTATTAAGTGCAGCACTGTTGGGTTTTGTATGGAATTCTGAAAGCTTGGCCACAGACTCAAGAAGAAGACTTTGTTTGTTGGTTTGTGTAAATCATGATGGTGTTACATGCTCAGAATCGGTGAATGAGGTCTTGGGTTCTCTTACAGATTTTTCTCCTGGCCACAGTGAGAGGCTTCAAGGATGCCTCATCAGAAGCATGAAAGTCCATAAAGTTATCTTGTAGCTTTGTTGCAAAGCACTTGGCAAGTTCTAGTGTGGGAGAGAGCCAATCTGATGTTAATAAGGCCTCGCTTCTTCCTGGCACTACTAACTACAGAAATTTTAGAAACAGATGCTTCAAAAATAGGCTGGGGGGCTTCCATGGGACATCAGAGTTTAAGTGGCTGTTAGAAGCTGTCAAATCTCTTTAAGCATAAACAAGCTGGAGTTCCTATCAATCTGGAGAGCACTCAAGAAACTTCTTGCTGAAGAGGCTTGCTGCACACAGCAGTTGATAGACAACACCACGGTAGCACTCTGGCTTGCAAAGCTGGGGATTTGTTGTTAGGAAAGGAGATAATGCTAGCTGTAAATATTTGACAGCAATCAGAAAATGTAGGAAAGGTGATACGCTCCTTGGCAAGTGACTTTTTCAGGAGGCTGCTTTGGAATAACAGCTTTTGCTCCAAGTGCATTGGGAAGTGGGAGCTGTGCCTAAACTAGCAAACTTTACAGCAGAGCTTCACCAGCAGCACTGGAAATACAGGACTGCAGATACAGGACTCTGGTGCTTGTAACTATTGTCGTGTTAGAGATCAGGCAGAAGATCAGCTTCCCATTCGTGTGGAGCTGCAGCTCCACTGTGGCTGCCATTGGGATGCTGTGAAATACTGTTTTGGTTGTACCGTAGCAGTGCCCGTGTGTCTGCTTTGCTTTTGGCCTAGGAACTGTGCAAGCCTCATTTTATGTTGCCATTGCATTAACATGGTGCAGTTTACATGCAGGAGGCATGTCTCTGATCAAAAGGAGGACAGTGATTCTTTGAAAACCATGAAATTGTTCCTTTTCCAGCAAGGAAGGCTATTAATTCTCATGAGGTGCATGGTACTCCAGGATTGGTACTCCTGGCCATAGACAAATTCTTATGCAGTGATGCAGAGAGTTGGGCTCAGTTTTGGAGAGTAATTCAAGCACATGTCTCTCAGTACTCTCTCTTTTTCTTCCCTATCACATTACAGTTATTTGGAAGCCTGGGTTGTTCACTTTGACTCTGGGATTTCCTAAATACAGTGACTGCTGCGTTCTTAGCTGCATTCCATTTCTGTGAGAATTGCAGTACTTCATCCTTGGGAATAATCTCATGGGCCAAGCTAGCAAAAGCTATTGGTTTATATTGGAATAGGTCTCCTTAGCCAGCCAGTCTTTCAGGATGTGAAACTGAAAGGAGGAGCGTCTGAGTACTAGGTGAGGAAAAATCCAACTGGTCATGCATTTTGCTTGTCAGCTGGAACAAAAACATGTTCAGGAGACTAAACTTGCTGACCTGTTAGGTTGCATTTTATCCTGTAATATATACTATATAGTGTCTGTATTTTCTTTTTAATGTTCCTGCATCAAGCGCTATTAATAAAAAAGCTGCAGAAATGTTTGAAAGAATAGAAAAGATTCCTTGTCAGCTTTATCACATGGTCACTTTATTCTGAATTTCCTGTTGGTTATTTTGGACACTAACTTTTTAGATTCTGCCTCTAGAAGCAGAGATATAAGCTCCAGAATGCTGGAAATAAGGTTAAGTATGGCACTGCTAATAAGAAATTTTTCATTGAATTACTGCAAAAGAATGTGGAACTTGATTTTCATGTGCTTATAAAACCAGAAAGATTGAACTATTCTGGCTGTAGAATCAGTTCCTGGTAAAAGAAAACAAACTTAATAATTAGTTACCTTAATAATCTAGTTCTGAAATTGTATTAAACACTAATAATACTGTAGCTTTTATAGTTATTTGGTCTGTTGGACTATTTGACAGTGACTGAAGCTTACTTGTTTGGATTGATTTCTGTAATTTTAGTTTTTATAGATTCCTGATACTATATTAGCATGGCTTGCTAATGGGTTTTCTTGATCTTACACAACACATGGGGAGAGGGGAAAAGATTATTAGTATGTCATTCATAAAGGCATAATTACATGCGCAGAAACAAATATCACTTTTGTTTGACCCTGGATTGGATGTTTTCAAAAAGGAATAAAATTGTTGTTTTTCACTATAGAACACAATTATTGAATGGCATTTATGTATGTATTTCCACTTGACCAGGAGGCCAGTCTTGAAATATTTGTACGTTAACATATTTGGACATAAATTTTTTTTGTTTGTTTTGTTTTTTGTTTTGTTTACTTATATTTAACTCTTAAGTTGAAGTTGCAGTAAGTAGTCATTCCCACTGTGGTTTCTAAATACAAGTCATGAATAATGAGCAACTTCTTTTTGAAAACCTAAGATAATAGATTTGCAAAACCAAAATGAGTTGTTGTAGTTCTCCCTCTTTTCACAAGTGGACAGTGGTGAATTCCTGAATGCTGTAAGAATAAAAAGATTTCTTTTTTTGTCTTTTGCAACTTTTATGTTTGCTGGGTCTCCCAAATCTTCCAGTGATTTTTTTGTGGATTTTTGAAGTATTGATCCCAACAAGTCTGTTTTTCCTTCCTTCTCGGGTCTCCCTTCTTAAGCTGCAGTAAAACTTCAAGTAGAGGCCCAAGTCTAGTGGAGGCTGCATGAAATCTTGCATGAAGTGAGGTGGAGGGAGAAGAAGACAGGAGTTCTCCTGAGAGCAGCTTGATGTGTCAAGAGGTGAAAAACTTAAGTTGTGTGAGGATAATTCTTGCATTTTTCATACTGCTGGGCAGCCCAGCCCCTTCTTATCTTATTGTAGGGGTACAAAACATTTAGGTCAGTGAGAGCTGTTCAGGTGTCACGTGTAAAAGCACACCTGGTGTCCAGTAATGACACAGGAAAAAGAGATGTGACAAAAGATCACAAAAAGAAGGTTTTGAGCTTTCTGCATCCCTGGGTCAAAGCTCAAGGCAGGCCTCTGTCAGAAAGACCTTTTCTTGCTACTTCCATCTGAGGAAGCACTGATGGTGCTCATATTTGCATTAAAGCCAGGCCTGGAGGCTGAGGTGGTGTTGTGCTAGGCACTTCCCAAAGCTCCAAAAATCTTACGTGGGTCTTCATGGGTCGTGGTCTGTGAATGTGCTTTGGAACCTGAGATTTGTGTTTTTATAAGAAATTTGTGAAGCACAAATAATAAACACTAGTAATATGCAGATGAAAATATTTAGCTTGTACTAATTAATCTAATGCAGGTGGGATGGGGAAACTACATAGATTTTTTATTAAATAATGTGTTTTATTAAATGCAGTAAAAGAGTGGTTCTCAAATGAGATTTTATTGTTTGGTATGAAATGGACCTGAATAATTCCATGCCTAGTTAATAAACTGGGCAAAGTCATTTTATTATATTACATTAAGTAATTTAATTGAAATCTTAAAGGAAATTATTTGTTATGGATAACAGTGTGAAAAAGAGGATAAACTCTTTCACACATAGATAAAACTTATGTATGTTCTTTCTCTCTCATTCTCTTTTCTGTTGTTTTATCTCCCTGCCATTTTACGGCAAAAATATGGATAAATGTAGAAGTGTAACATTAGAAAAGAACTATTGGTGATTATGGGATGGACAACTTTTATTTTCACCAAATCAGCTGAAGACCAGTAATCCTGAAGTCCTGTGCAAGCTGCAGGGCTCAGAGGGCAGGGTGCCTTTGCCCTGCTGAGCTGCTGTGCCACGTGTCGTGTTTAAAACAAGTGGCCTCACGTGAAGAGCCTGCACGGGCTCCCTGCTTCTGACAGAGGTGAAATCCTGCTCGTAAGGCAGCTCTGGCAGGGCCAGGGCTCTGGGTGTCACCGACACAGGGCCTCTGGTCACTTGTGCCCGGGCAGGCTCAGAGTCAGTCCCTGCCCTGCTTGGCTGGGCTGAGGGGCTGCTGCTCTGCTGGGGGGACTCAGAGGCTGTGCCTTGCTGCTGTGGCACGGCACACTTCGGGGTGCATATTTTGGGTGCACCACTGGGTAAGTATTTAAAGTGCTTATGCCATACAGTGGGCAGTATAGCAGTTCTTGTTCCTTTCTCTGTGAGCATTGCTTCCCTTTGCTCCTGTTCGTTTACCTGCCATCTTTTCTCATCACATTCTAGAAGGTGGCAAGGGTCATCCTGACCTGGTGCTAACTCTGATTGTACTTACAGCAGAAACCATGTGGATTAACAGATTTTAAATTGTTGTTTTTACCACTGGACTCAAACTTTTAGAATTCTCTCTTAGTGTTTTTAATATACTTAATTTCACCACAACCAGTGAGATATTTTTTTTCCCCTTGAAACACAAGTCTTGTCTTAGCCAGGGGGATAGAGGGCAGGAAAACTCCACATTATATTATTCAGATTGATTTTTTAAAGTGTCAAGGTTTTTCTGTCTTTGATAAGTTTTTTTTGAAATACCTGGGAATATAAAAATCTGTTCCTAGGCAATGATAAATACTTTCTTCTTTTATTGTACTTTTTAAAGGAATTTTGCCTGATACAGAGAGTGTTAAAAAAACCCCAAACTGTTAAAGAATGTATTTTGGAAAAATTTAATACTGTTTTATCCAAATAAGTAAAAAAAAAAACCAACAAAACCCCGCTAACTTTGCAGATGCCCGGTGGGCTGGATACTTAATTTTTTCTTCTACAAAGATTTTGTTAGAAGTCCTGCATTTTTGAGAATTTTTGTACAATCTTTAAAATTGAAATGTCTTGACAGTGCATTTTTCCTGAAGTTATCAAAGGAGACTTTCTAACTTTAAGCCAAATTCTTTGGCACATATGAAAGGTACAGTAACTTCTTGATTTATTTTGCTAAAATTATGTTTTGAAATTTGTAAGCTTTTTTAATATGTGCAGCATTTGGAAACATGAAGAGCCCTTGTTTGTATTTTTTAAATGTAACTATTATTTTGGGAGATACAACTTTCTTCGATGCTGTGAAGGAACTGTTTGCCAGTGTAACTTAAGAGTATTGATAAATCCTTGTGTGGTGCAGCAAAACATAAAAACCTTTTTTTGAATTCCTAAGTTAATGGTAGAAATATATCAGTATTTAACTAAAAAACTCCCAACTTCTTCAAAGAGAGACGCAGACCCTTGAAATACCCTGCTAATGTGGTAGTTTCCCTTACTGAACTTGCTGTTTAGTTTTCAGTCCTTTTCCACTAATGTTGCTCATGAGTTTAGAGCTGAGATACAGAATAATTCAGTGTAGGCAGAAGTGGTGATGGGCACTAAACCATTTGATCTTCCCTAGTTTTTGCTTCTTTTGAGACAGCAGGTGGAGAGTAGTGACCACTGTGCAACTTGAGACATACTCTGAAATGTTACTTTACAGAAGTTTAAAAATGAAAATCAGCAGCTTAGTCTCAGATGCAGCTCTTTAAATATTTATGTAATAATACAAATCTATGTGAAAAGCAAGTTTTGGTCCCTGGAATTATTTCCTGCTGAGGTAGCAGATCCAACTAACTGTGGGCATAAGAATAGAATGTATAGTGACAGTGAGGGTATTTTCCTGTTTCATAAAAAAGAATTTCTATTTTGAGTGAAATTAAGAGATACCGTCTCTTTTTTTCTTTTTTTTTCAGGTGGGAAACTGTGGTCTTATGTCAGTAAGTTCTTAAACAGAAGTCCTGAAGAGAGCTTTGACATTCCTGAATCCAGAACATCCAGTTCAACTAAAATTTACCTGGAGCAACCAACACCTAGTCCTAAAGAAAATGGTAGCAGCACTGATTCCAGAGAAAGCTATGGGGAGAGCATGCTGAAGGTGGTCCCACTGAGGAGCAGCCTGACCCCGAGCTCTCAGGATGACAGCAGCAACCAGGAAGATGGCCAGGAGAGTTCCAAGTGGATGGACTCGGCATCCAGCTCAGAAGAAGAGTGCACCACTAGTTATTTAACGTTGTGCAATGAGTATGGGCAGGAAAAAATTGACTCTGGCTCCCTAAATGAGGAACCGGTGGCTAAAGGAGAGGGTGAAGGGCTGCATACCAAAGAGAGGAGTTCCCTGCAGAAGTGCAGTGTTGTTGGCAGTGACAGCTTCACCTCTCAGATTGCACCTCAGGAACGAAAGTTGTTCATCGATGATGCCGAGTCAGAAATAGCCAGCCCTACTACGATATTGGACTCCTTAACTAGATCCAAGAACAGCCCCATGGAACTCTTCAGGATAGACAGCAAAGATAGCACTAGTGAACTCCTGGGGCTTGATTTTGGAGAAAAACTATATAACCTGAAATCAGAGCCTTTAAAGCCATTGTTTAGTGTCCCAGATCATGATAGAAGCTTGGATGTCCTGGAGAGCAAAATGGGTGTGAAAGCTCATGACACCGTGAGCAGGGGTTCAAATGACTCTGTGCCAGTTATCTCCTTTAAGGATGCTGCTTTTGATGATGTGAATAGCATTGACGAAGGAAGGCCTGATCTCCTAATAAACTTACCAGGCATGTCTGATGAAACAGAAGAGCCAGCCGTGTCAAGGCCAACAAAGTTTACAAGATCTGACAGGGACACGTCAGAAGTAAAGTTGTTAGAAACACCTGATGTCTTGCAATTAAATAATTCTGTAGAGCCATGCAAAGCATTTGATCAACAGCCAAATCATGTGGCACCAGAAGTGGGCGATCCTGCCCACAAGGAAGCAAATGAGCAAAGCGGTGTCACTCAGGGAGCTCTTGGGACCCTCTTTACATCTGACCAAGAGGTAGGTGGTTCAGAAGACAGGGCTCTGTTTCAAGAGCTTGGGGCCTGCTCCTTAAACACGACAAGCAAGGAAGAAAGTTCATGTGTTTCCAACCCGCTCTCAGGTGCTCAAGAGGTTAGCTTGGACAGAGGGGTGTTAAGAGATGAAGGAGTGTCGCTGTTCTCCAACCAAACTGAAGACAGCGGGAAAGAGGAGACAGACTTGGCTTTGTCACCTGCAGCTGAAAGTAAAAAGACTGCACCAAAGAAAGAAGACAAAATAGCAGGAGCAGGGCAGAAGGAAATACATCAAATTTTTCAGGACCTCGACGAAAGATTAGCGCTAACCTCCAGGTTTAATATCCCAGAGGATTGCATTCAAAGATGGGCAGCTGAAATGGTGGTAGCCCTTGATGCTTTACATAGAGAAGGAATTGTGTGCCGCGATTTGAACCCAAACAACATCTTATTGAATGATAGAGGTCAGGAACTTTTGCAAATGCATTTCTTTTTATTCGCTGTTGCTTCCAATTAACTGAGTAGGCGTTTTATCTTGTAATTAGTATCTTCATTTCCTGTCTAGAGCTTCATTATCAGTGCAGCAAATTCACCCCCAGTAATAGCTTCTAGTACTTAATGATGCCATTATTCTTAATGATACTGTTTTTAGCTACAAAAGGAGTAATTACAGTTCACTTCTGCAGAAAATGGAAGGGAAAAATGTTTTGATTTCTCCTGTCGTTTTGTTTTTAGGACACATTCAGCTAACGTATTTTAGCAGGTGGAGGGAGGTTGAAGATTCCTGTGACAACGATGCCATAGAGAGAATGTACTGTGCCCCAGGTTAGAGCAATCACCTACAATGTTTCACTTGGAAAGCAGATCAGCAGCTTTCATTTTCTCATGGAGTCTCTGTAGCATACAGCTTGAGATGATGCAATATCTGAGTTTTCTTTGCTTCTTTTCCTTAATGTCTTAAAAAGCTACAGGGCTCATAACTGCTTTATTGTTGAACTGTGGTGGTGTTTGTTATGTCATTCCCATAACGTGTAATTGTACTGAATGTCTTGTTTAAGCAAGTTAGGAATGTTCTGTTTTCTTGCAGTTATATGCTGTGTGTGAGTACATCTCGGTAACTGAAAAGAGCAAATGAGATTTAAAAGGTGGCACTAAGACCCTTAAAAATACAAAAATTTATACATGCAAAGGACACGGGTGGTGGTGGGAGAACCACAGAGGTTGGAAAAATATAACCCTAATAGGCTCAGAGCTGCCTCTGACATTTTTGATGAGCTACAGCGGGCTTTGAAATAGTTTAGAGAGCTCTTTTCTTAGAACTGCTTTCATCAATCATGAGGGTGATAAAATCAATATCTCTTAGGTTTTTATAGCAAGGATGGCACTTGAAACTGAGCCCTCCCTCTTTTCCTTTTTTCCAATTTATTTTCTGCTAATATAGTCGTCTGTGATTCTTGGCAGTGATGGCCAAAAATCAGGTGTTGCACATACAGCTTCATATTTTAAAAATTTCATAGCTAGCTTATAAAAACTGTGTTTAGAGTTGAAATCACTACGTTTTTATTCTGACTTTGAAATGCCAACATAACTTTCTGCTGAGCGCGTGGTCTGGCCAGGGATTGCAGCTTGGCTTGCAGGTAGTCCTCGAGCTCAGCCTGCAAATGTGCTCAGAAATATTTAGAATAAGAGTTACCAGCAAGGGAAGTTCTGAATTTAGTTTGGCATCAGGTGTTTCTTCTGTGTTTTTGTTCTGCAAGTGAAATGCAGTAAGGAACTGTCTCTCTGAATAAAGGTGGTAGAGTCTCAACAAATTTTGAAAGTCAGCTTCATGAGATAAATAGAAAATAAAATCTTTTCTACCCAGGTGCAAGTCAAAAGGGCAGGTATTACAGAAAATAATTCTTTTCACCTATCAAAGTAAATCCAACACCTTGGTTCTGCCCTCAATGCCACTTTTATTCAAGAACAAGATAATTGAGGAATCCCAGCAATTACTGTGTTTGTTAAATAGATGGTTGTCCAGGTTGCCAACGTGTATGACAACTTGTTAGAGAGGTGTTTTCCTGCCTCTCTAACCCAGCCTCGAACAACGCGCTCCCCAGTTGAGTTGTAGCAAAGATGGAAGTGCAGCCTTTTCCCACCCTGTCATCATTAATGAGCTGTGAAAGTCAAAGCTTAATTTTTCTGTACTTTAATGAGGATCCAAAGAGAGGCTTTTTTTGCCCCCTAAGCCCCAACCAGCCAACTCCTGCAGTAATTAAGTGTTTAGGGAGCAGCTGAAATAATATTTAGAAGTCCCCAAATGCAAGAATAAAGTTTTCCACACCGTCATTATTTCCACCTCACAGCACAGGTGTGGTACCCGTCCAGGCTTTTCTTGCTAAAGTTGCCCTCCCCTCTCTGCCCTCTCTGCCCTACCCCAGGCTGCGTCTGCTTTGTGTGTCTGCAACTGGTGAGCTGCAAGGTGAAGATTTGCAAATGCAAATATTAGATGTATTCAAGGTGGATGAATTGGCACTGCTCTATGATTCCTGCCTTTCATATTTCTTGATCTTAATGTTACCTCTGTGAAGCGTTCTTGTACTTTAGCATTGCTGTTACATGTTAATTTTTAGGTAGGAGAGTAATACTTGGTACAGCAGCATGAAATACGTTTTGGAGTCAAGTGCCATTCTGTTACGAGGAATGATTCAGTAATGGTGATAGCTGAGTCCAAAGCAGCTTTCTTAGGGCTACTGCTGCTGGTAAATGTGGCTTTAGAACTTTTGACCAGTGTTTAAAAAAATAATTGTGTTAACAGGATTTCTTTAGGTTCCAGTATTACAGAGGAAAAAAAGCATCATTTGGATGATAATTTTTTTTCATTCTGAGGAGTGTGCCATGTCCCTGGAACGCCTTTATCATGAAAGCATTGCTTCTCAAGCTGCTTCTTGGAATAAGGATTTTGAAATTATATTTGTGCTTCAGTTCAGTACACTAGGAACAAGTTTTGAGGTTTTAATATTATTTTTAAGTTGCCTTTTAATATAAGTGTTTCTCACAACTTGTTTTTTTTTCTGCTGAGGGAAATGGTGTAGTTTTGTAGAGCTGAACAATTATCTTCCCAAAATTTTATCAGATCTTATGATTTCTTACCATAATAAAACACCATGTCTAAAATAAGTGACTCAAAGGGAGTCTATCTGGTTTTGAATTTTTCTGGTGTTTTCAGGATTATGTGCTGTGTTGCCCCGCCTCTGGGTACGCAGCCTTCCCTCTCCTTTTCTCCCCTGGCTGAAGGATGCAGTGAAACTTGGCTTGTCTTGTTTTTGTGTTTAGCTTGCTGTGTGTTTTTAATGGAGTTGGAGTTAGAATAGATTTGGATACGATAGCTTGTATGCTACCTGATTTCAACAATTTAGTATTTCAATAAGTGCGCTCCTTAAAAGTACGCAAGAAAGGGAGGGTGTCTATCAATAAACTCCGCTTTTTGGGGTCTGCTGTTGGAGACTGAGGACAGATGATGATTCTAGGGCTGCGGTTCTTTTTCTGCATTGATTTTTGAGGAGCAAATTTTGGAAGCAGAAAAAGGAGAGGACGAATGTGAAATTTAAACAGATTGCAGGATATCTTCAGTTTTAAATAGGTAGGAAATTGTATTGCGGAGTTATGTGAAAATTTTAAACATGTATTTGAAACAGTTGTATCTTTTCAATTGATGAGGTTTCAGATATTGCTTTTTTACAGTGTAAGTTATAAAGTGATTTGCAGTGAAAATGTATTTAAATCTTAAGTAGTTTTATTTGTTGAAGAAAAACATGAAGTCTAAATTTTACAATTTATATATTGAGAACTAATTACTGGACGGGTGAGGGATAGTAATGTATTAGTGTGGAAGCTTTTTAGAGCCAGGGGAGAATAGAGGTCCATCTAGGTGGAACTTGCTTGCAGGATCTAGGATTTTGTGTTTAAGGCTTTCTGTATATCAGAGTGTAACCTTGCATTAAGGTAAAGCAAGGCAGTGTTGGTACAGAAACAGTGATCCTGGTGAAGCGCAGGGACCTGCTCAGCTCCTGTTGTCCTACGAGAAAGCGGAGAGGCAATTTGACTGCATATGTCAAAGAGACATTATGCAATGCATATATGAAATGACAGAACAACTGCAACCATTATAAATGCAGAAGTGTCAAAAAGATGAGGGAAGGGACTAGTTTAAAAAGCTGCATCCCGTTCCCTGCGAGCAGTATAATTAGTTTTATGTGAAATAGCAATCGTCATTTTACATCGTGCATAAGTTATGAGCAGGGCTGCATCTGTTGCAGGAGTGGCACTTCCCCGCTGCCGACGGGAGGTGGCATTGTACCATTAATGGATGTTGCTGTCGCGCTGGCTGCCCCTAATTTGCTTAACTTCTCCTAAGAGCTGGAGACGGAAGATGCGGCTCATTTGTAATAATTTGCACATCAAGAACTGTGCTCGCAAGCTCAGAGTCATGGTATGTTATGGTGCTGTTGAATCTGTTGGTATGGCTGGGTAACTCTTTACTGCTGTATAGTTCTGCTCAATTTAAAGAAACAAAAGTTCCTGCTGAACCAACTCCGGCACCAGCAAAGCCGTCTGCAGATGCTTAAAAGTAGTGCCTGTGCTATACTTTGATTAATGGCCAAACTAAATCTTTGCTGTTAACCTATGATAAGTCAAATGTTGTTTCTCTAATTCACAAGGGAAACGTTGGATTATAAATCATACCATATAAACTCAACATCGCTTCAAGTAAAACTGTGGGGGTTTTGGCCAAGAATAACCTATTTGCTTTTAAAGAAGAAATTAAGCACTTCTAACTGAGAATTTCTGCTGGGTTAATACGGCTAAGGTGACTATTGTGAGGTTTATGGGTTTTGTTTCCTGTAACTTTCCTCCTCTTGATAGTAATTTTGTTTTCTGAACATTTTAAAGTGTGCTGAGCAGCTGATGTCTGAATACAAAGTTATTAGCAGATCAAATGAGAATGATTCACTTCTGTTTAAACAGCCCTTTGCTCTCCATGCCCCCTGAGAACTCTTATCACGTATTTGTCCAAAAAATCCCCACAAAAACTAACAAAAAATCCCTTGCTTTATCCACCTGCCTGGTGGCTGATGGTATCAGCAATGTATCTCTTTATCTCTTGGTTAATGTGCCTTGGTATTCTGAAGGGGGGAAAATTCCAGTAACAGATTCAATTTACATGGACAGAAACTTGAGCAAATGCCAGCCTAGCAGGGGGGCCATTATTCTGCTCTATAAATAAGTTTAAAAAAGAAACACACACACACACACACAGAAACCTGTGAATCAACATGTTTTGGTCTAATTGAGGGAAAAGCAAGATAGATGAATTTTGAAATGCAAATTATCACCTTCTGTTACTTTAAGTATTGGTTTTGCCAACATTGTGATCTTAAATATAAAGAGTTGTTAACTTTTAAATACAGTAATAATTGTATTCCATTCTTGACAGTCACAATTCAAAAAATCAAATTGGTAACTTTTTTTTTTTTAAAAAAAACCCTTCTCAGTATGCTTAATACCTGTGAGAAAGACAGAATTGTTTACAGCCATAGCCTACTCAAGGCTGTCTTCAGCTAAAACAAATTTAAGTTGAGAATTTTCTCATGAAGAGAAATCTTTAAGTCTAACCTGTGAAGTGTCATGTTGTAGAAGCAGCTTGCTGGTCTGACATCTTGTGTAAATATGATGTGTGAATGAGATGTTTTATTTACACCCCCCGAGTTCTTGTTCCAGCAGCAGGGATGCTTTCTGTTGCATCCCTGTAGTGTTTTTGGAGGACGAGGTTTCAAAACTGGGCTGCCTTTAGAGTCTTTTTTTTTTCTTGTTTAAACAACAAGTCTTCACCAGACTATGTTTACTAAAAACTGGAGATTTGCTGCTTGAGATCCTAAAGCCAAAGGGAGCTTAGCTTCATAGAAAATGTAAGTAGGAAACTGGCCATCAGCAATGCATCGTATTATTCTGATGCTTTCATAAGCTGTGTGCTATAATCAAGCCTTATTTACACAAACTAGCCTTCACAGAAGCCTACACATAAATATATGGTAAATTTGGTTTTATGTAACCTGCTGTTACTTGTACACAGTGCAAAACCTAAGCAAAAAGAAAGCTTTGTGTGTAAAGGATTTCATTCCAAAAAAAAGGACAAAAACGTTTCAATGTGCAACCTGATTTTTGTACTCCCAAATGAAGATGTCACTTCTGCTCTTAAACAATTGAAAATACAGATGCGAATTGCAGCTGATCACCTAAAATATATGGCATGAAAATAAAAATTGCTAGTTGATATTATTAGCCTGCATGCTGTAATTTTTATTTACTGAATAAGGAAAAGGATTATTTGCCTCTGTTTACCAAATAGACATTTGATGCTGGAAAACCTGCATGTTATTTGTGTATGTGTTTGTCAGTAGGAGTTTGCAGGCACTCATTAAATCTGCTATTCTGTATTATAGTAATTTAATTTGAGTAGATTGTTTAAGAAGCAAAATAACTGTGGTAGATTAAAGTGCCATTGACCCTGAGAGGTGTCGAGGGGTGGGCTGGTCTCATGGTTATAGTATAAGACTGGACTTCTTGCTTTTTATCTCTGACTCTGTCCTAGTTTTTTGCGTGACATTAATGTCTCAGGNTTATTATTATTAATATTAATATTACAGATAGGACTAAAACTTGAAGATAGTATACAAGATGCCTTGTGAAAATAAATGGAGCCAGCTATGAGGTTAATTAATGTTTGCTTTGTTTTGATAACAGAACAGTAATAAAACTTTGTCTCTTAGGTCACACGATCATTTTAGAGGAAGTTTTGATTCCATCTTGGGCTGCTAAAAGAAAGAAAGAATACAGTTCTTTCTGTTATTTTTTTTTTT